>PVIH01000134.1:357686-472996 GCA_004025045.1 Sigmodon hispidus
CATGTGGGTGCTGGGAATCGAACCCGGGTCCTCTGGAAGAGCAGACGGTGCTCTTAACCACTGAGCCATCTCTCCAGCCCCTCTTTTCTTTTTTTTAACTTTATTTATTTATTTGCCTTGGTGTTTGCCTGGAACTGGAACTACAGACAGTTATTAGCTGTCATGTGAGTGCTGGGAATCAAACCCGGGTCCTCTGGAAGAGCAGACGGTGCTCTTAACCGCTGAGCCATCTCTCCAGCCCCTCCGTTTGTTTCTTTTATCCTGTTCCAACGTGCTGATTTTAGTTCCTATTGTATTACATTTTATTTTATTATTATCCCTTAGAAGCTTGTTTGTTTGCTAATGAGAGACAGAAAGGGGGTGGATCCAGATGGAAGGGAAGGTGGGGAGGAGCTGGGGGAAGCAGAGGGCGGGACAACTGTAATCAGAATACATGTTAGAAAAAGAAAACTATTTTCAATAAAAAGAAAATACCTGAAAGGCAAAATAACATTTAAAAAGTCCATATTATAAAGGTGAAATATTTAAGTTAAAAAAGTGTTTTCAAGATGATAATTATGTAATGCAATATATTTCAAAAATAAAAATCATCATTAGTCATTTTAAAATGTCCTGCTATCACCCAGGATGAGGTTAAGGATCTTCATGAATACAGAATTCCAGAAGTCGCCGAGACAGTGCTAAGAACCATGATGCCTATATTCCTGTGTTGTTCAGTGTGTGTTGTAAGTGTGGGTGGAAGATGAAAATTAACATCAGCTGTCTTCTATTGCCCTCTCTCTTTTTTTGAGGCAAGGTCTCTCTGTGACCAGAGCTCACAGAGTCTGCAACACTGGCTGGCCAGCAAGCCTCAGAAATTCTCCTCCAATCCCCACTTGGATTCCCCCTACCCCTTGAATTACAGAAACACCACATTAGGCATTTAATTTGGGCTCTGGGGATCAAACTCAGATCCTCATGTTTTTGTGTCGAGCACTTTAGACTGTTCCTTTCCTACAGACGGAGCAGTGAGTAAGTGTGCCAAGGATGCTGGGCAAGGTCCAGAGTGGTAAGGGGCCCCTTGCCATGCAGACTGCTAGTTTTCAGAATTTGTGTTTTTCCCATGCTGAACATGGGACCAAGAGGACATCTAATTGTTTGAACAATCTTCCTTCTCCGGCCCATCCATCCCTCTCTTTTGTAAGAAAAAGAACACAGAATAAGATAGAAATGGTAAACATTAATATCATTTCATAACTAAAGAATTTTGAAATCAGAATGCCTGGATTCAAACAAACCCATTCATTACTTGTGCAGTGAATTATTTTCTTTCAGGTCCTAGTTTTCTCATTTTAACATAAGGATTTTTTTTATAAGTATTAAATCTGATACAACATTCAAAGACCTTAACCAATGCAATGCAAAAATAGTGGATGCCATTACTATTGATGGATAGGGAGTTCTACTCTAGAGAAGTTCTAAATAAGCAAGAAAGAGAACTTGTCAAGCAAAGAATTTCATTTCTGGAGTGTTCTTTATGCAGAAAATAAAGGGTATTTGGGAATTAGGGGAAATGAAATTAAGTACAGATCATTTCAGAAAGCCACCAGCCAACCAGGAAGCAGCATCAGAACAAGGCTGTTCTGGGCCTTGCAGGTAGTATCCAAGTATTTTTGCTCCTAGATATGGAAGTATCTGCATATAACTAGAAACAGGGGGGAGGGCTGGGGGTGGAGTTACATGAATTACAACATCTCCATGATAAATAAACAAGGAAAGTATTGTTGCTAGTGAGAAGCCATGTAGCTGGGAGAAATCAAACAAGCCATGTGTGCTGGGGAGGGATAGGGATGAGCCATGTGTGCTGGGGAGGGATGGGGATGAGCCATGTGTGCTGGGGAGGATGGGGATGAGCCATGTGTACTGGGGGGATGGGGATGAGCCATGTGTGCTGGGGAGGAATAGGCATCTTCACTGAACTTTGGGGAAGTATTTACATGTTATAAGCCTAGACTCTTATTCAGAACCTTTTGGAAAAACCTGGGTTAAAGAGAAATGTTCCTTAAAGCCTCTGGCACTGGAGTGGGTGACTCCAGGCAGATTCTGGTTGCATGAAGCCTCAGATTTATTCAGGTTATAATTACAGTGTGGGTCATATCCAGCTGAGCAACATCAAACCCAACCTGGTGTGTTTATCATATTTTTTTCCTGGACTCTGATTTTGATTTTGAAGTGGCTGCAGACAGCCTAAATTATATGTTCTGCAAAGGAAGTAAATTTACACAACACGAACATCTGTCAAGAGTTTATTAATTAGTAACAGCCATAATGAATGAGAAACACTATATTTTGTATATCAGCATCTATTATTTTCTTTGCCTTCAATCAGCTTCTGGAAATATAGTTGGTACTCTGGGTGATGCCTAAAATTTACTAAATTACTGTTGTATACCTCAATGACATACTTAGGTACTAAATTCAACATAATACCTGTCAATTAACTTCCAAGGACAAATTTATATACAGAAATAATCAGCCATCTTTGTTTAATAACATGAAGTGTGTTTACTGAAACATGCCTCCTGAACATTTTGTACAGGCTGCATTTTCACTTTGGGTGCCATGGAGCATCAATCACTATGACCAGGGGAGGCTGAGGAGAAGTTTGTGGCATGTCACACTGAGCTGATCACAGTTTTGCTTTTTATTTGTTTTTTTTTTTTTTTAAAAAAAATAATTATTGCGTGTCTATGCATGATAGGAAAAGGGCATTTGTGCCACAATACATGTGTGTGGAGGTCAGAAGAGAACTCTGTGGAGTCAGTTCTCTCCTTGTGCCTTTGTGTGGTTCTAGGCGTGGAACTAACTCAGGTCACCAGGCTTCCATGGCCAGTGCACTCACCTGCTAAACCATCTTCTTTCCTGGTATCAGTTTTTAATAAACTCTACTTCTGTGATTACTGGAACATCACTATCGTAAACTACAATATTTATCAAGCTTCATTATATTTCAAGTAAATATATCTTATAGGTGTGAAACTCTCCTCGAAAGAAAAAAATAGGGCTGGAGAGATGGCTCAGCGGTTAAGAGCACTGACTGTTCTTCCGGAGGACCTGAGTTCGATTCCCAGCATCCACATGGCAACTAACAACTGTCTGTAATTCTAAGATCTGACATCCTTACACAGTTATGCATTCAGGCAAAACACCAATTCACATAAAATAAAAATGAATATTAAAAAAAGAAAAGAAAGAAAAAATATACATGCTGGAGAAAATTGTTATTTTCAAGTACAGTGTGCTACAGAATATTCAAGATACTTAAAGCTTAAAAAAAAAACCACCTACCCTGATTAAAAATATGAAGTTAATGTTACAAAGCAAACATCACCACCACCCTGGATTACCATGATGACAAACTGCCTTGGGCTGTCAAAAAAAAAAAAAAGACAACCAACCAACTAACTAAACAGGAACCTACAGCCTGCCTGTGCACTGAGACTGAGACTGGAGGATTACACTTGGCATTTGTGAAGCTGTCAGGGCAACATATCTATTACCTACATGCAATTCTTTCTGCCAGAGAGAGAAAGAAAGCGGTGAAATATCAATAGCCATTTTATGCACCAATCCATGCCACAGGTATACTCTTAGAGTGACTAGAATTGAGTCTCCTTCTTGGGACTCTTTGGTGCATCAGCATCATGCCATACTTGATGTGAGTCCAGCTTTCAAAGGCGTATAGTTTCCATATCCCAGAGTCCATTTATATTCATCTGTGTACCATATGTATGCAAATGCAAACACAAACACATGTATAAGAGGTTTCAGCATCTTAAAGACAAAAAAGCTTTCTGTCTGAGGAAGACCCTACCCTAGGGTCTTAAGATTCTTAAGATGGCAAGAAAACACTCCTGAGAAGCAAACTCACCAATGTAGAGCCAGACTTCCTCTGTCATACACTCAGGAGGCTTCACCATCCCAGGCCCACATATCAGGCACCTAGGGATCACCCCCACAGCCTACAGTCCTTCAGAATAATTCGAAGTAGCCAGCCTGAATGGTCTACTTTGTCCTGACTTGCCTTTTCTGCAGAAATGTTGATAAAGGATCTGGCCTAAATAGCTTTTCTCTGGGAGAGTAATTCTTTCTCTAGGCCACTCTGCTTCCCTTCAGAGGCAGTGCTGTGTGGAAAGGCCTCCTTTTCCCTAGGACCTACCAGTGCAGTGGATTTTGTTGTCTCAGCTTGGGGCCACAGCTGACTTACCAGGAAAGGTTGTTAGACAGACTGAACATCAGTCAGGGAAAAAGTGCTCAAGAGAACTGAACAGCTGTGTTTCTACCTCTGCAGGGACTGTGAACCTTAACCCCACTGAACTGCATGGAACCAGAAGCCTGCCTCCACGTGGCTCTTCCTGTCCCAGCACAATAAGAAGCCTTCCTTCGTAGCCCCTCCCAATAGAGTTCTCTTCAGTTGGAAGGATGGGAAGACTGAGCCCTCCTGGGGGGTAAGTACTGCAGGAGAGGGTTTTACACCCGCCCCCCCAGCAGTGATTTTGGTCTTGGTTCAGGTCAGTTTCTCTCTTCTAGACCCTCCCAAGTAGACTCATGATCACAGCCCCATATTCCATCATGGCATCAGTATAGGCTGCAACCCATCCTTCCGTGGAACAGTCCTTAACACTGTGTGAATATATGTCACTGTGATCGGGTTAATAAAGAAGCTGACTGGCCAATAGCTGGACAGGATAAGGTGAGGTGCAAAGACCAGAATAAGGACACTGGGAAGAAGAGGGGCAGAGTCAGAGGAGTCTCCAGCAAGATGGAGATCACACAAGCCAGAGAAGGAAACGCCACGAGCCTCCGGGCAGCACATAGACTAATATAAATTGATTAATTTAAATTATAAGAGCTAGCTAATAATAAGTGTGAGCTATTGGCCATGCATTTGTAATTAATATTAATTCTCCGTGTTGGTTATTTGAGAATCGGCGGGTGGGAAAGCAAAGTCCGCCTACATCCCTCCCAGGCAGAGCAGATGTACTTTCCTCCTATGAAGGAAAGGAGATGGCTGTCATCTTTGAAATGAAAGATTACTGTCTTCCAGCAAAGGAGAACGGAGGCATTCCTCATCCCCAAGATCCACAGATCAGTCCGTCAATTGTCTACTTCGTGTATACACAACACACTTCAAAATAAAAAGCTAATTCAGAGTCCAGGGCAAGCTTCCCAGTCATGTATTACCCCCTCACCTTTCTACAGTCTCAGGATATGAAAGCTTTTCCTAGACTTGCTTTCTCACAGCCACTGTGACTGCGCTTGTCAAGAAAGACCATTTTAATGGTTCAGTTTTCCCTTTACTATTAAGTAGTACGTTTCCTGGCAATATTTTAATAGAAGAAGGGGCATTCCAAAAGGAAGCACCTAACCTGTACTCAGAACTATGCTTTGAGTTCCTGTGGGCTCTCCTCAGTGGGATAGGCAGTGAGGAATGACAAGATGCTCATGCTAGGAGAACCTGGGTGATTGCCACATAGCCTGGACAGGACCAACTGAAGTCTACCTCGCTGACTGACATCGTATGTGCTTTACCAGACACAGGCCCACAACTGCTTGTGAGGCTAAAAAGACAGCAAACAGAAGCAATAAAAAGATTTTAGGTCATTGGAATTGTGGGATGCAATCATATACCCTGTGATTAGCCACATTTTATTTTTCAAACATCTGGCTCAATTATCCATTCATAAGCAATACCACTCATGTAGTTCCAAAAGGAAGGACTGACTCGGTCACTTTAGCTCAGGCGGCTCCAAAGCACCAGCTACTTAGGCCCCAGAGCCTGGTCTGCCCTATGGGGTCAGATTACTGGACAATGTTCTCAGTAGCCTTACCCATTAACCCCAAATAAGTATTACATTAAGATATCAACCATGTTATCATTTGTAAAAACCCAAAGTGTTTTTTGTGCATTTGTCCAGTCCAACATTACTAAGGAAATTATCAGAAGTGATGACACCGAATTACTGGATAATGGAAATATCAGAAGCACATCCTTCCAAGCAAGCCATAGAATTGCAGAACTTGGATTTGTCACTTTTCACGTGAGCCCCGGCCCCACATTGTTGACTCATTAGTTAGATGTTAGTTAGCTTTGTGTTGTTGTAACAGCTCAGATGGCAGACATCTTTTGGTCCAGTTTTGGAGGTTTCAGATCACAGCCCCATTGCTTAGAGCTTGTGCCAATGCCACATCACGGCAGGAGCATGCAGTGGGTCTGCAGTGCTCACCTTGAGGCCAGGGAGCAAAAGAGAGTGAGAAAGAGCGGGATCCAACAATTCCCAAAGGCCTAAGTTCCTCCTGCCATACTCCCTATCTCAAAGGTTCACCATTTCTCAATGGCACACATGGACTTTTGTGGACATTTAAGAAACCAGAGCACATGAATGAGATTACTATCTCCATGCTTATCTTTTATGGGAAAAAAACAACTACCTGTGTGTGACACAGTTTGATAGAACCAGCGATTTTCAGTCATGACCTTATAAAGACAATGTGCTATGTGGTAACTACCAAGCCATAAAAAAAGTCAGGCAAGATTGCCAGTGGACTGTCCCAGGCTTCTATTACCATGAAACAAATGACCCTATAACTGGCTGGATAAAACCACTACCATTTCACTGTTCTCATGGATCATGAAGGTTGTCAGGAATTCAGAAACAGTACAGGAGAGGCAGCTATACTGTTCAAAACATCTGAGGTCTCCTCTGGGTTCACTAACTGCACTGCAGGCTAGACCACTGGGGCTGGAGGATCCATTTCCAAGATGGCCTCTTCATTTACATACACATCTGACACAAGCCTGGAATGGGAGCTACCAAGATTGTCATGCAGAGTATATACATGGGGCCTTTTGGGGTTTACCTATACTTCTTTTGTTTATTTCTGTCTTTTTAAAAAGATTTTTTAAAAAATTTATTTTGTATAAGTGTTTTGCTCAAATTCCAAAAGAGGGCACCAGACCTCATTATAAATGGTTGTGACACCACCATGTGGTTGCTGGGAATTGAACTCAGGACCTCTGGAAGAGCAGTCAGTGCTCTTAACCTCTGAGCCATCTCTCCAGCCCTCTTTTTTTTATTTTTTCCAATGCTCAGATCAAACCCAGGGTCTTGCACACATATTTTCTTATATTCTGTAAGAGTGTAACAATGCATCATCCTTGGTCCTTAGCTGCACCTTTCTCTCTCTCTTTTCCTTTTCCTTCCTTCCTTCCTTCCTTCCTTCCTTCCTTCCTTCCTTCCTTCCTTCCTTTTCTCTTGAGATAGGGGCAAAAAACTGGCTTCACAGCCCAGGCTGGCCTAGAATTTGTGGCAATCCTCCTGCCTCAGCTTCCCTCACCCTAGAATTACCGATGTATGCCACCATGCCCAGGTGGACTTCTTACATGTTTATTAAAGAAAGTCTCTGATGAACGAGGCCAAAGTGCAGCCTTTTATGACACAGCCTTGGAAGCCACATGGAGTTACTTCTGCTACATACATCCAGTAAAGAAGTCACAAACATCTCCACCACCAGATTCAAGTAGAAAAGGCACAGGCAGAACTCTCACTAGGAAAACGGATATATTACTGACACATTTTAAAACACTTTGAACTTGAAATATTCTATTGATAGATAAACATGATTATTTTTAGAAAACCAGCCATGACTATCTATAATCATATTTGTAATTAGTCAGTTTCTGCAATGGAAGAGGTCATAGCCCCAAAGCAATGGAAAGCCTATATTGGGTAAATATTAATTTAGAATATCAATAAAGGAAACAGCTGACAAAATGTTGTCATCTTTGAACCTTTTATTAAAATTTATCAGTTTGGCACTTTTTTCTTTTCTCTCCACCCCCGCAGACAGGGTTTCTCTGTGTAACAGCCCTGGCTGTCCTGGAACTGACTCTATAGACCAGGCTGACCTCAAAGTCACAGAAATTTGCCTGCCTGCCTCTGCCTCCCAAGTGCCGGGATTAAAGACGTGTGCCACCACCACCCGGCTCATCATTTCTTTATTTTCATTAGGTGTATGCATCCATCAGATGCTCAAAAATTACACACTTCAAAAGTTTCAGAATCTAGAAAAGGGGAAGTTATTTAGCTTGTAGACTAATGACTGTGAGTCAACCAGGAAACTCAAGTTTCCTTAGTCCCAGAACTAAGCAGGCAGGCTGGAGCAAGGCAGTAGGAATGCTGGACAACATGTGCCTCTGCTTGGCTTTAGATTCATTTTTTTCTAAGCTATATTTCTCAAATCAGTCCTTGGCCCACAGCTTATAGTCTTTGATTTGGACTGGGTCCTGGGCCTTTCCTACAGTCAGTAGGTTTTGCCCTGGTTGTTTCGGTCTATTTGCATTCCTCTCTAGTTGCTTCGTCCCTCCTGATTCTGGGGTTGAACTCGGAGCTTTATGGTTACTAGCCAAGTGCTCCACTATTAAAGCCACAGCCCAGCCTTGCTTCTCATTCCTCTCTGAGACTCTAACATCATTGTCTGATTCTGCAGTTAACAGTAAACGCTCCCTGAGAATCTCCTCCTTCCCAGGTCCCGGAGTGGCCACTGCACCTGAGGCCCTGCTCAGTAGTCTTTGGGGAAAGGTATTTCTAGGTCTCTTTCACAAATAAGAGAACTGAGCTTTTGGCAGATCATATTAACTGGTAAAGGTGCCAAAACTGATACACAGCAGAGTGAAGTTCACACGTAGCTATGTCTGACCTCAGTGATAACATGTGCTGTGTAACACAATGCTTCTGATAAGTGTGGCTTCTCTAAGGCAAGGCTGTTCAGAAGGGGCCCTTACTGGGACGTCTCTGGGACAGAAATGGTCATGTACCTGAGGAAGGGATTATGCAGGGAACAACAACTTCCTATCTGGAAATCATGTAAGGTTAAGGCTGTACAGAAACTGTCCTGCTGACCCAGGACACTGTCCCTGGCTACCTAGAAAGAGATCCTGAGCCTTCCAAAGATGAATAGTGCTTGGATCACTGGTCATGTGATGGAGGACCAAGATGCTTCTCACACACAGAGAAAACACAAGGACATTGGGCTCCATGCTCGACTGCTTTTCCTGGTAGACCTCATGTGATTCCCTCCTTAATGAATCTTCTTTGAAAAAGCTCCCTTAGTAAAACCTTGCTCTATTTCCTTGAAGAGAAAATTGAGTGTTCTCATACATTACATGTATGACAGATGATTTTTAATCATTTAAATAATTTATTCTCTGTTGTTTAATGCTTTATGCCATTCCTCCATGCATAATTTATTATGCCATCTATGTTTATTAAAAATTGATTATGGGGACATGCTCCCTCTCCATTCTCTGAGGCCACTGATATTTCTGTCAGACCACTGGGAACAAGTAACAAAGCATTGCACTTGATTTCTTAATTCATGCTAACTGTTTGCACATCCTTTCTTCTAGAGATCTTCATTGGTCCCAAAAGGTCAAGGTCTTATCTTAGGTAGTAACTGTGCATCTCCTCTTTTGATATAACACCAACCTTTTCTAAAGGCCCATTCAGTCCACTATGGGCTTCAGTACCCGCTGAGGGCTTGGGGGGCTATTTTACATTTCCAATGTTTAGAACCTGATGTAAAAAGAAGGCGTAAGAGAACAAGATTCTACAGTCTTCCATGGCAGAACCATAGCTCCTGGTGCCAATTCTTTCTCTTTGCCTTTTTCTGTCTGTTTCTCTCTCTCTCTCTCTCTCTCTCTCTCCCTCCCTCCCTCCCTCCCTCCCTCCTGCCTTCCCTCCCTCCCTCTCTTGGTTTTTCTTTATTACATTTTTAGTCATGGGTTAACTTTGAACTTTTTTTTTCTTTTTCTCTGTTTTCAATTTCACCCTAAATCATCTCATCTTCAAACTTCTCAACCCTATGACCTGAGCATGTCTCTGCTCCCCACCAACCCAAATCCTGTGACTTCTTCACCAGTGCCTCAACCCACCACCCCGGACACTGTAGCTGAGATCCGACCGGTCCAGGAGTCTCTAAGGGCGGGCAGGAGGGAAGCAGAAGGGCCATCGATAGGAGATGTGTGAGAGCTGAGCAGAGCTCAGGAAGCACCGGAGGCCCTTGTGACATATCAGTCTGACAAAGGTCTTCATGACATCCAACTTCATGTGTCCAAAGACGGCTCCCTTTGGTGCCGTTAGCACAACCTTGCCCCTCCTGGGGTCCAGGCTCTCCCACTTCCCCTGTTTCTAGTGCTTGAGACCATCACTGATTATTCAAGCCAGAGTGCTGCACTACTCTCCACAACCATTCAGAACCAAATGAGTAGCATCCCTCTCCTCTTATCTTTGGAACAACTTTATGCCTTGGCAACACCCATGTTGACCAGGCCTTCTGCGATAGTTTCTGGGTATCTCCAGGCTCACAGCCCACCATTCTCTGCCAGTCAGTGTAACATCCCCAAAAGGCATATCTGCCTTTTCCCTCTGTGACTGAGATCAACTCCAGCAGTTTAGTTTGGTTTGATTTGGTTTAGGTTTTTAATAACTCATGTTCTTTCACAATCTTAGACATGTATATAATGATAATATATTCTGATTACCCTCTTACCCCTGACATTTTTTTCTTCCCTACAAATCTCTTCCATATTCGTGATTTTTTGTGTCCCACTGAGTCTGACATGAGCTGCATAGCCATAGATTTGAAATAATACACTGGAGCCTAGTGGGCATGCAGTAGGTATGCATGCACGGGGCATCCCTACTGGGAAGGCAGTAGGTATATGCACTGGGCATCCCTACTGGGAAGGCAGTAGGTTTACCTTCCTCTCTCCAGGACTCTGTTAGCTGTCACTAGTCCACAGTAGGTAGTAGGGCTCTACTCCTCCCCTGATGCATAGCTGACTCTGGACGAGCCAGCTCTTTGTAGGTCTGGTTTCAGTAACTACAGCTGCTGTGAGTTCATAATTGACACAGCTATGTCGTGCTTATGATTTTGGATTTTTGACACAGGATCTTAACATGATGGCTAACTTGAACTTATATTCTTCTTGCTTCCTATCCCAGCCTCTCCACACTGTATGTCAACCTCATGAGGACCGAGTTGCGCTCACCATGCACCATAAGATCATGAGGGCATAACTATGCTTCACTTCTTCCCCATTGGATGCCCAGGGTCTGGCATCACATGTACTCAATAGTATCCACTTATTGAAAAGTGATTGTGTGGTGACCCAGGCCTTTGGTGGCGTCCAATGAACCAACCCGCTGACATTCACATTGCTTATAGTCTTCTCCCTTGAATTTGCCATACAGCTGTGGTTTCTTTAACCCTTAAAAGGCTAAAGAAATGACAACCTGTTGCTTCTGCCTTTGTGATCCTGAATCATGTACATGGAAAAAAAGAGCACCCATCCCTTATTGTTACTGTCCACCAAGGGTATCAGATAAACCCCAGACCAGAATAGCAGGAGAGCTGCCCAGCTATGAAATCATCCCTGACTGTAGATTGTTGAGCAAGTAAAATGACTAATTTTTAAACACTAAATTCAAGGGTGCTTTGTTACACAGTGATAGACAAATCTATTGTGACAATTTAAGTGAAAAATGTCCCCCATGAACACATGATCCCTGACTGATGGTGCTATTTAAGGCAGTTAGTTACAAAGCCTGTAGGTGGTGAAGCCTTGCTGGAGAAAGTACCTGCTCACTGGTGGCAGAATTTGAGGGCTTATGGCTTCATCCTGCTTCCTACTTATCTCTCAGCTTCCAGGGTTCAACAAAGATGTGATCTCTCAGCTTCTGGCTTCCATGTCTGCCTGCTGCCATGCCATGCCTCCCCCATCTTTACAGACTGTCCCCTTGAAACTGTAAGCCTGGTAAGTTCTGGTCAGGATATTTAACACAACACTAGAAAGGAAAACTAATGCACACATATATTCTACAAAAATATAGATTATTAACACCATACACAAAAGAGAATAAGAGATGATTACACAGGATGAATTTATGTGACAGGCCACAGTTGTTAAGTATCTTTTAAATGAAGTAGCAGATTCACAAGAACACAGCAAGCTGTCAGGATGGTTCTATGGGGCCAGCTCGTCACCAAGCCTGACAACCTGAGTCCATCCCTGGAAGCCAACTAGTGAGTGGGTGAAATGGAAGAACCTGGTTAGAGACCAATGTCCTCCACATACACTATGGCATGCCCCTGTCTTTCCCTCCCTCCCTCCCTCATTTTCCCCTTCTCTGAGTAGATATATTTTTAATAAAGAAAATAGCAATCCAATTGAAGAACTGGATGGGATGGAGGAACTGGTCCCATCAGCTTCTACAACATTTTCCTTCTGCTGTTCTATTTGAAGACATTTTCCAATGAAAAGATTTTCTTCCTTCTTTTTTAAAAAAGAGATTCCAGGCCTGACATTAACATTAAGGAGTCCAACCAGGAATGTAAGAAAATATTACAAATAAACGGAAGTTGCTTAAGCTCCTAGGGCTGAGTCATCCTTGCTGTGGCACTCAGGAGGAAAAAAGACACTGTGGGGACGCTGGGCTTAGCTGGCCTTAGCTGGCCTGGACTAGATGTCCAGCTCTGTGTAAAAAAATCTACCACCAACCCCAGCGAAGACACTGGTCAGTTCTTAGACACACAGCCTTATGACGTGTCCCTGTGCTAGCCGTTTTCAACCTGACATCCAAACAGTTACAGACATGCAAAAAGTACACTGATGCTCCACAGAGACAGTTGATGCACAGCACGACACAGTTTTCAAGGTCCTTTCAAAACCCTAAATATTAGGCACTAACATGAACATGTCGTGGGGAGAAAGATGGATAGAATTACCCTGACTTGGTGGAATTCTCCTCCTCACCAGTGGCCCTTCAGAAAGAGAAAGGACTGTTGTGTAAGAACCTGAGCAAAGGATCTATCTTTTGTCTTTAAAAACAATCAAAACCAAGATGCCAATAGCTATTTTAATATTTTATAATGGACCAAAGGCATAAATTTTTTCTTATAAATAAACTCTTGTAGATAAAATTATCATTTTTTTTTTACAATTTATCATGTTTCCTTTGATTTAAGATGCTTTATGTTGGAGACTGAGTGAGGAAGTAGACTTAGGGAGGATCTGGCAGCATGAACACTGCATCTAGAGAATGAGAAAGATCCATCCCAGGGATGTGCAAAGCCTCAGATCCTAAGTGAGAGAACAGGACCTCAATCATAAACACCCACTCCTGTCCACTGCTGAGACTGGGCATGCATGATTACTACACACCACCAAAGGCAAACACTAGTGTTAAAAATTGAAGTACCACTTGGGAGGCAGAGGCAGGCAGGTCTCTGAGTTCAGGCCCACCTGGTCTACAGAGTGAATTCTAGGACAGCCAGGGCTACACAGAGAAACCCTTGTTTCTAAAACCAAAATTTTAAAAATGGAAGTAGAGGGCTTTGGAGATGGCTTACCATGCAGGCATGAATTCAGATCCCTAGCATCCACATAAAAATTTGTGGGGGTGGAGGGGTGGGGGGAGGCTGGGAGTGTTAAAATGGGGAGGACCCAGAGCTTCCTGGCCAGCTAGTCTCACAAAACTGGTGAGTTCCAGGTTCAGACACATTATCTCAAAAAATACAGTGGAGAGTGGTAGAGAAAGAGACACCTAGTGTTGATCTCTCCACACATCCACTCAGGAAAAGAGAAAAGCCTGGCCTAGGAGAAGTGGAGGTTTGCAACAGAAGCAACGCTGGGGATTCTGTTGGCCACTCCAAAGGGAAATGAGGCCAGCAGGGGTGGACACTCTCCTTAGCCGATGACCACGTGGCTGTGCCTTCTCACCTGGCTTTTGTTTAGTAGGCACTTAACAAGAATTTCTTGGAGGTGTGGATGAAAGAGGAAGGCTTGTAGGCAGATCCCAGGGCAATCTGACACAGCAGGTACGTATCGGAGCCTGGGGCTCTCCAACATCGGCAGTGGTGGGCCTGGGGCAGGAATGTATCAGAGTGTGCGGCTATCATCATAACTAGGCAGTGGTAGCCTTGAAGCATGGGTGACTTATTAAAACAAGCCAGACTCTGTCACCCCACTGACCATGCCCACATCTCTGACTTGGCTGTCCTTTCGGGAATGTGTCCATCTTGTTCTCACCTCAGGACTTTGCATTTGGCATCCCCTCTGTCTGACACATATTTTCCCCAGATGGCATGTGTCTGGCCACTGGTCACTCTATCTCAAGTCTTCAGTCACGTTTTTAGATGAAGTTTCCTGGATCCACCAATCATCTGGTCAGCCCATCACTATCTTAATTTACCTAAATTCTGTGTTCTCTGGATTGCTCTTCTTTCTCCCTCACAGAATGTACACTCTACGGAGACAGCGACCTTGCCTTAAGCGAACTTCCATGGTAAGTGACCCACAAATGTTCGCTGAACAAACACAGGAAACAGATGGAGGCTATAGACTGGTAAGGAGGTACGAGGTGGCTGGAATGCTGGGCTTCACTCTGTGGGTTAGTGGGGGGGAGTGTTGCTGTCTGGGTGGCTGAGGCTGTCTCAAGCCCTGGAGTCTCCTTCCAGAGACACTGGGGGAATTCATCACATGACTTTCTTCTCCCAGGTAACCTTCTACATCAATTGTGGAAGGGGGGGAGGCTACCTTCAGCTCTGTCTCCTGGATGGTATTCCAGCTAGAAGCAGGAACACAGGTCTCTCTGCTCAGCCCTGCAGAGAATCTAACAGCTCTACAGATGTGGGTCTCTCTCAGATCCTTCACTTCTTGATTCTACAGCGTGAGGAAATCCATGTATGTCGAGCCTTGGATAATTCTGAGCATCTGAGTGACACATTGATGCCCTGTGTGATTTCCAGCCCTCCAGGGCAGCAAACCAGACTCAGAAAGCTCACTGTAAACACACTCCCTCTGAAGGGAACTTGGGCCAGAAGGTTCTGCACCACAGACCCAGAAACAAAACAAAGAATGAGTTCCCTGTTAACTTTAGACATCCACCAGCCTACTGTCTTGATTTGTGAGATTTTTTTTCCAGAAAGGATTTGGAAAAAATACTTGTTTTATGAGAACATAAAATCAATACCTTTAATGAGTGCAAACATGTATATATTCTAAACTGCTCAGATTTCATCTCTAGAAAAGGAAATTCTCTGCTTAACAAAATTAACCTTAACCTTCCCATCAGAAAGGGCTGGGCAGGAGAGGAGTCTGGGTAAGCATGTCTTGCTCAGTTATCTCTGGAATTAGGGTCAAAGCAGAGAAGTGGGTGAGATGAGCAAAGTCTTGGGGACCGTTTATGAGGAGCAGGGCAACAGGGTGGTAAAGCAGTGTTCTAGAGAAAGCCCCTCTCCGGGCCTGGCATTAGGAGCCAAGCGTGAAGATTTGTGGACATTCACTAACAGTCTGAGGAGATCTAAGATAATAAAACAATTTCCCCTCCCAACTTGCACTGATATTTACAGCTTCGCACAGAACAGCACAGATGCCCCATAACGGCCCTCAATTTTAATAGATCAGAAAGATTATAATAAATGGTGGGAACAAAAATCAGGAATTCATTGCCCCCTTAGTCCCCCAGTCTCGGCCCTCTGAGTACTATCTGTGAGCTACATATTCAGTTTGTTCATTAAGGTTTTACTGTGAAATATGCCAAGCCCTGCCCAGCCCAGAGAAACAGAACTTAGGAGTGACTCCACACAGCCAAATGGCCTTGGTGGAAGATGCACACCGGCTTTTCTCTTTTTCCTGCTCACCACCACCAAGCTTCTCTCGACTTCGGGTGAGCTCAGCAGCGCTAGGGCCTCGGCTAATCTAGAAATTGCTTCCATATGCAGACACAGGAAAGAATGTCCTCACTGGCAGCCTGGAAAGGAAACTCTGGGCAGTCACTCCTTCCTGTCAGAAAACGCTTCTCAGGCCAGAGAGAGCCACAGGCATTTGAGCTGAGATCACACACATCTCCAGCCTCCCCAGTTCCTGGATGAGGAAACTGAGGCAAGGTCACTGAGACGGTGGTAGAGCTGGAGGAAGAACCTGAAAATACCTCCTTCCTACCCGTTCTGGTTCTCTCTCTCCCTATCTCTCTCTCTCTCTCTCCCTCTCTTTCCCCCTCTCCTCCCTCCCTCTCTCTGAAGTAGCTAATGCAGAGCTGCAGCAGAGTGGCTAACTAGGTCTGAAGTACAAGGCCTCAAGCTATGGGCAGCACTTGAGTGGGTAAGCTGAGCAGAACTTATTATAGATGGTGCTGTGAGGGGAGGAGAGGGTGCCCAGATCAGCACTCCAGGATCTCCACTATCCTTCACTCCCCAGCCTTAATGTCCCATCAGTGTTAGAGTGGTCCTAAACCCAGAACAAAGGCCCCAGGAAATTCAGCACCCTCCTTTCCACAAAAACCTACCATAGATAAGCCAGGCTGACTGAAGCCTGAGTCAGATCATCCAGAATGCTGACCTTGGAAGGGAAGCTTAGCCCAGGCTCAAAAGAGGAGCTCTGAACAGTCAGGATGTGTTGACCAACTCTTACTCTCTCTCTCTCTCTCTCTCTCTCTCTCTCTCTCTCTCTCTCTCTCTCACACACACACACACACACACACACACACACACACTCAAAAAAGACAGACCATGTTGCCTAATTCATACTAATTCCCCAGTGGCTAGCACATCAAAGTTGGATCTGGCTCACTCAATTTTCATTGCCAAGCCAAGAGTCGGAGCACGCTGCCCCAGGCCCAGCTACAGTTCACTCCAGAGAACCCTCAGTGTTTTTAAGGTGTGCTATGCAGAGGATCTGAAGCTCAGCTAAGTCTAGATGGTTCTGTTCTATAACCCAAACTTCTGTCAAGTTTATCAAAGTGCCCTTCAGATAACTCTTCATTAGCAATAGTGTCATCTATAATTAAAATTACTACTACCTTAGTTGGAGATATTAATTAACATGCTTTTTTTTCTTTTCTGTGTGTGGTCATGGGGGTTGAACCCAGAGCCTTATATGTTCAGGGCAGGCACTTGATCACTGAGACGTCCCCAATACAACAGAGCCATCCAATAAACACTTCATACATAAGAAACACAGAATTAGAGATGTAACACAGCCTACATCCTATAACATCATTCTTCCTAGGGGACTATATATATATATATATTATATTTTATAATTCACTATAAAATTATCCTATTTTCAAATGTGATACTATGGCACACCCATTAAACTATAGGTGACCATGAACTAAGAACAGTTTCCACATCTTTTTTGCATCGGGAAAACAAAGGTCAGGCAAGCCTTTCCTGTCCAAAGAAAATGAAGGTTCAGTTTGTATTCCATTAGCCAAAACTTCCACACCCGCCCTTGGAGCTCCATCATCACCTCCTCACCAGCGTTTAGGACTGCAAGAGAGACAAACCTCATCTAGTACCACACAGCCTATGTCACTGCAGAAATCTGCGGAAACTTCCATGAGACTGGTTCATACCTGCCTGACAACTGCTTGTTTAAATTGGCATTTTTCATACATCAAGCTGCTACCCATTTCCTGGGGGATTCCCACCAGCTTTCTCTAGTCTTTTCTACTACTGGGTCAGAAGGCAACACTGTAGAGTTGACTCTCCCCTACCTTCTTGTGCATTTCAAGGACACCCAGGCCACCAGGCTTGAGGACCAAGCACCCTCACCCAAAAGCCATCTTGTTGGCCCCAACTTTTCTCATTTTTAAAAGCAGGCTAGAAAGTTAAAGACACCCACCTGCTTCCAAGCCTTGACCTCAGTCAAGTCAGTAAAATAATAAAAAATTAAAATGGGCTAAAATAGAAAATATATTATATTTGATAAACACGGAAACTATTTCATAAGAATTTGGGGGGTTTGTTTCTGTTCATCCATCCATCTACACACCCACCATACGCATCCATCCATCCATCTCTCGATCCACCTACCCATACCCAGCTGCAATGGAAAAATGTACCTTTTACTCTGGACCACAGCCAGAACAGGTTTCAAAGCACTGGTTCAGATACTGTTCCTTTATGCTTACAGAGAACCCTTCTCTTCAGATGTTGGCCCTACTGTCCTCTCCATGTCTATAAATTATTCTAGTGTAGGGCAAGGGCCCTTACTCTGAGCATGCTCCATATACTCCTCTTTCTTGTTTAAACTTACAGATTCCTTTTTTTGTTTGGTTGGTTGGTTTGGGGTATTTTTTATGTTTGTTTTTTGAGACAGGATCTTCTATGTAGCCCAGACTGTCCTGGAACTCCCAGGGAACAGCCTGCCTCTGCCTACAGAGTGCTGGGATAAAAGGCATGTGCCAAATTCTTACACTAGTAATAACTCCGAAAAAAATTGACTATAGGAAGAATTGGAAAAACCCCCACATCTGTTTCTCTACCCCCTAGAAGCTACACAGTGCAAACTCCCTTGCTCCTCAAATTAAGACTGAGTTTATTCTGAGTGCTGTTCTGCTGCTGGCCCTTCTGATTTACCTCATGGGGGAAGGGGAGGAAGTTCGTGGGCATCTTATGCAATATCTGCTCTCCAGCTCCTGTAAGCAAGCAAGCCATTCCTACTTTTGAGGGAGTTCACTGATTTATGCTGGGACAGGAGAGGCAGAAGGTCACTTAGTCACAAGGCCCTGGCAGGCTTCTTCCTGGCTGTCTGGAGGAACAACTGAAGCCGCTCTCTGCAGCCTGCGCATGCCCAGACGCCTAACGTCACAGGAGACTGGCTGACATGACATAACACTCTCTCTCAACAGCAGGGCCCAAAAGTGTCATTCTAATCAAAGACAAGGCAGAAACAAAACACTGGACATCAGAAACGTCTAATCAGAAGTCTAGCTCCACCTCGAACTTCTTAATTTTAGAATGGTCTGAGTCAGACCAGGAAAACAAAGAGGCTGAGAGAGAGAGCTCAGTCCACACAGTGCCTACACAAGCATGAAGACCCACAGTACACAGCCAGGCATGAAGCAGCGCTTATAATCCCAGCTCTGGAGAGGGGGAGAGAAACAGGGAGCACATGGAGACTTGCAGCCTGGCCAGCCTGGTCTAACTCGCAAGCCCAAGATCTCTGTCTCAAAAAGCAAAGTGGACAGATGCCGGTACCAAGGAACAGCCACCAAAGTTGATCTCTGGCCTTCACAAATAAACACACATGTACAATCATCCACACACATACAAAGGAAAAAAGGAGGAAAGAAGGAAGGAAGGAGGAAGGAAGGAAGGAGGGAGGAAGGGAGGGAGGGAAGGAAGGAAGGAAGGAAGGAAGGAAGGAAGGAAGGAAGGAAGGCCGACCACACAACTCTACTGACTTCTGATCTAGACAATAGCTGACAATGAATTTGGAGCTGGATCCCACACCAGACAGGGTGTACAGTGGTGTGACTCATTTGACCTGCTCTTGGGAGCCTTTCTGCTTGTTTGTTTTGTCTTGTCTTTTCCTGGGACAGAAAGGCCACCAGGAAGTCTTCCAGCAGAGGACTCACTGTGGAGTGACAATGTTACTGGCCTGACGGGAGGAGGGTGGGAAGGAATGGACCACTTCTCATCCAGGCTACAGACTACAGTGTTCTACAGTTGCTATGGAGAATTTCTTTCACATCTCCTCTCTGGCCTTGACCTTTCAGTTCCTCCAAATGCTCTTCCTGTGGAGAGACTTGTGCAGAATCAGGGCTGAAATGGACCCCAGGCCAATGATACTTTACAGCTCCCTCAATCCCATCCTGCTGCCTGGGACTGGGTTGAGGACCTCCAGCTCAGAGGTGCACCCTGACTTATCTGATGGAGCACTGAGTTTCCCTCCATGCTCTGAGCATCCTGGAGCTACTGTTCCACAAGCACAGGGGTATTTTATAGCCATCTTGTTGGTCTGGGCCAATAAGGCCCATCTTGGTCCTGACTGGTGCTGGGTGGGGTATAGCACCTGATGGGGTCCACCGTAGTCAGCCTGAGGAGTCTAGGAAAGGCTTCCTGCTCCACCCTGGAGCCTGGATGAATCCACCGTTTACTGGCCTCTCAGCCCCAAGGCCAGCAGGTCACAGCTGCCTGAGTCCAAGCCCTTAGCAGCTGTGTTTGAGATACAATTCTCTTTGTAGGAAGGAAAAGGCCATTTCCCTCTCATCACTGAACTCTGCTATAAATGGAGCCAATTTAACGCCATCACCTCCTAAACAACTAATTGAGCCAGAAGGAGACAGGGGACTAGTCTGTGCGCTCCTACTAGGATCATCCAGAAGAAAGCTGTGTCACATGAGCTCATGGTTCAGCTGCTACCTGACCCCACAGAGCCCCATCTCTTGCTATTTATCCTGGATATGATGGGTTTCCAAAATCCATCTTTAGGAACATAAGCATGATCCTGCCCAGTAAAAAACAGACGATGATTGTCCTATAATTTAATAAGAAATTCATTTGTGATATACTGAACAAACTCAGGCCGTGAGGAGAGACTGAACAGGAATTTAGCAGCCAGTGTTCTCATCTCAACACTGTAATCAAACAGGCTCCTGGCCTGGTCTGGGACTTCTCCCATGTTTTCTTCACCTGCCAAATGGCAAAACAATCTTTGCATCAATTCCCATCACTAACAACCCTAGAATATTACAGATTCAGGTAAGATTTTAAAAAGTAAGTTCTGCAGTTTTCCTCAGAATGAGAAAACTGCATAAGCAGTCTTAGATCTTTTGATGCCCCAAAAAAGCCTTTCTTCCGCTCAGGGACTGCCTGCCACAGCCTTAGGGATGTTTAGGATGCGTGTCTGTGATGGGTGACAGATGTTAACACATCAGAGCACAGTAATGCTGGATCCAAGCCACCAACAAGAAGCTGAGATCAGTAGTTGGTCCTCAAATCACCTGGCTACTCTGCACACTGTGATGGTGGCCCTAAGCCAGAAGTCTGCAGGGAAACAGAACAGAAAGCCCAGGTCACAGTCTCAGGACACCGTGCCAGTGTTCAGCTGGCTGCCTGAAGAAACGTGGGCTGAGGGGCCTTCTACCCTGAAGATCACTTCCCTGGACAGGAAGGAGAGCTTCACAGTATAGATGGGACTAAAGGCACCTGACCTCCCCTGAATTCCTCCTCCGACCCCCGGTCAAGTTTGTTGAATAACACTGGGCAAATTCATTAACCTGCAAACTCCTCATCTGGAAATGGAGACACTACAAGTGGCTGCCTTGTGAGTGGCTGGTGGCTCCAGCAAGTTTATTGAGAGGACTTGGAACCCTGTTGTTGGCCTGAAATGATGGCTATTGGGGAAAGGTGTTCACTTCCTGAGTTCAATCCCCAGGACTTGTATGGCAAAAGGAGAGAGACTCCCAAAAGCTGTGCTTTGCTCTCCAACTGCATTCCATGCCCTACATGAGCTCACACACATACACACAAAATTAAAAAAAAATGTAGAAAGGACATTATTGTTACTGTATTATCATTATTTCTCCAAAAATAGTTACTGGAACTCTAAATAGAAGCAATCCGCTCCAATCTCTAAGACCATGGCAAAAGGAGAAGTACCTAGGTCAAGAAGAAATTAGGAGATGGCTAACTCTATGTTATTGATGAATAGCATCAATAAAGCTTTGGTATACTAGGTTTGGGATTGCACTAACAGCCAATCCCTTGACCTAAACAATTGGCATCGACAGTTGCTGAGATTTCAATGTCCCAAGTTCTTGTTAATAAGCCATTAAAAGCCAAAACAGCTGCTCTAGAGCACATCATCTCATACAGCTAGTAGCTTTGAGTATTTCCTATGTGCTAAGCACTTGGGCAGAGAGAGAGAGAGAGAGAGAGAATGTGTGTGAAGTTCTGTGCCATCAAGCATTTCATCATCTGAAGGGGATTCCAACAGTTTTTATGGAAAAACTAAGGTAAATACTATGATGAAAGGTAATGGGGATGTTTGGACAGAGGACGTGTAACTAAATATAAGGAGGACAGGGAGCCTAAGGTGAGGAGGAGGAGGAGGAGGAAGGGGTCCTCTACACAAAGAATGGGGCTGGATAATCATTCGATGGGGATCCTATTATGAGCATCCTTTGAAACCACAGCTTAGTCAGGTCCTCAATTCTAGGCACTGCCCGCCCCGGCAGCCTGTTACCAGGGGCTTCCCATCCCTACTGAGGAGGGTCAGGCTGCTGCCCCTCTCCCCGCCCTCCCACTGAGCCACCCCTTACAGCTCAGAAGCACCTGACTTCTGCCCTTTCAATTCTAGATTCTGCACCGTCTCCATCACCAGGAACTGCCCGGGTTTTCCTCCTCCTCTGTGTTACTAGGACCATGGATGACAAGGAGACAAACCTACCAGGATTCTACTCTGCTCTCTTGGGCAACTGAGTTTATAGGGAAACCACACATCAGTGCACAGAGATGGAGCCTTTCCAAGCACAACTGGAAGCCCTGTCCTGCTAGCCAATCTTGGGCTGAGATAGCCTGAGAGCCCCGATACAGTCAAATAGTCAGACATCCTAGCCTTTGAAGCAGTAATTAACACTAAAGATACAGAACCACTTTACTCTGGTGTCTATCAAGGACCCATAGCGCTTCCTAATTTTTAATTTCAACTTCTGCTGCCAAACCCCAACAGTCTCCCCAACTGTGTCAGGTTAGTTACAAAATGCTGTTATTCTGGGCTACACAATGTGGGCCTGACCGACTCAAACACAAGAAATCATCCTGATTGATTTAGTGATTCTTGTTCGTATAGATGGCCGCAGTTGTACAGCTGTTCCTGATTAGCCAGTGTGCTGCAGGAGTTATATACAAATAATTTTATAATGAACTCAGCAAGGACCAGGAGAGAGGAAGTGGTGTTTAGTCTCACCTCCAAGAAAAGAAGCAGGAGCAGGGAAGGCGGGGCTTTCGGCAACAGTCCAGGTTTCAATCCCTGGCTGCTAGGATTCATTTTTTCCTCATGTGGAATTTCTGCAGAGCTTACAACATGTTCTCAAGGAACCCTGTCTTCAGAGTTTTGGATTCTAAAGGGAGACTGGATTAGCTCTGTGTGCTTAAAATTCCTAAAGTCTTCCCACCTTTGTATTTGGTAAGTTTCTGGTTTTCCCACTAAAACATTTATATTTTCGGAGACAATGTCTTAAATAATATATGTTTATAAGGAGAAAGTCAGGATTGAAAGGTCTCTATTTATTTATTATTCATAGAAATTAGGTGTTTGTTTTAGTTTAGTGTGAGAACAATTAAACTCTGTGAGGTTAGGCGTAAGTTCTTTTCTGGTTCTAAAAGACAAAGACATACACATTTTAAAAATTAAGACAAAGATGGTGCATGAATGATTCAAATGAGTGCTTTTTTTTTAAAGCAGAGATACTGACAAGGGTTTTTTAGAGGAGGCACTTGTAACAAATTGGAAAAGGGGATTAGAAAGTTAAGGTTTCTAAAATGAACCATGTGCGGAAACCGAGACTGTGAATTACTACAACGTTTGCAAAGTAAATACCATACCAATTCAGGGAGCAGAACACAGAACCAAAAGCTGCTGTGTGTTAGCATGTTCAAACACACATATGCAGAGCATATTCTCAGGAGAACCACTGTTGCAGAGAAAACTTTAAACAATATGAATGGGGAAATAAGTTACAGAGTATTCATCATTCATGCTGTAAATGAGTTTTTAATCTGGAGAGAATGTCTATGATACTTTATTATATACCAAAAAAAATTGAAGCCTGAGCTCAGGGTGTAGCTCATTGGTAGAAACTTGCTTACTCATGTTTGAGGTCCTGGGTTTAATTCCTAGTGCTATGAAAGAAAAAAAGTCATAGACTAGTATGTAGGATTCCACTTTTAGTACTAAATAACTGTCTATGAAAATGTGCTTATTAACAGTTATATAAGCAAGAAAAAAGCATCAGCCAACACTACTCATATTGATTATCCTTAGAAGTGAGAATTTGACAGGAGAAAATCAACTCTTTTGAACATATTTCCTTTTTCCTTTATAAAAGTTGTATGTATAAGGTGTGCAGACATGGAGGCAAGAAAAAGATAGCATTTCTCAGTCTCATTTAGGGACAGGTTTCTCACTGAACCCAAAGCTCACTGTTGACTAGGCTGGTCAGCCAGTGAGCTTCCAGAGTCAGCCATCTCCCCCATGCAAGGCTAGGATTATAGGCGGGCGAGGCTGTGCCCAGCTTTCCTGCAGAGGCTGGGGAGCCAAACTCAGGCCCTTGTCTTCATGGGGCCATCTCTTCAGCTAGCAGGTACCTTATAATTTTGTGATCTGAACAAATTAAAACTATTGTTTTCAAAAAGTGACAGAGTTCAGCTAAGAATACAGCACAAATGCCCAGGGCCTGGGCTGTTGGTGAATAAAACTTCTCCCAAGCTCCCTGGGGGAAATACATTGTTTCATCATGGCAAATGGAAGTGATAGATTAAAGATTTCTGCCCAGAAAGGAATTTTATGGTTAAGACAAGACGATAATATTGTACTGACATCTCTTTAATCATGTGAGAGTATTTTCTTCTGATTCTAGTTCCTGTCTAAAAAATGACCTTCTAGCTCTCAAGGCTTCTACGCTTACAGAAGCCCCATCTACCCTCAACCTCATTTCTTGATTTGTCTCAGACGAAATGTGAATTTTGAAAATAAGCAATTCTAACGCCAGGGAAAGGACAGTGTGAGATCTTAGTATAAAAACCATCTTGTTTAGAACTGCCATCCTGGGTTTTCTCTTTGGCAGTGTATGCACGGTAATCCGACTCCAGCTGTGATGGACATACACAGGCCCTGTCTAAAGTAAACCACCTTTCTGCTTGGTAAAGTCTGTAAAGAGCCTTCAACTATTTTGCCTTTTTCTAGGTTCTCAAGAATATAATCAGAAATTGGTCTTTTTTCCCACCACTCTAACCCTCGATCCATTACCATGGTCCTATAGTCCTTCCTGGAAGGTCCCCCTGCCCCCGCCCTCAGCCTGCCTAATGGCATACACATACTGGCACTGTTGATGGGCTGTGGCCTGTTTAAGAGAGGGCTGTTTCCTTTCTCCTCAGTCCAGGGCTGATCTGACTGCCTCCATTATTTAAGACCCATCTCCCCAACACATGACTACTGTGGTCGAGACACTGTTGTCACTGTTTACATTCTCAGAAAGTAAATAGCTAGGGTACATGTTTTCTCAAGACCATCAAGGTTCTCTGCCATGCAAATCTATCCTGCTGGGGGAGGGAATATATTTCCTGAGCATTAGGTGATGGCTAGCTAATGTAAAACTTCAACATTGCATCACTCCAGTCCGTCTGCTTTTTTTGCCTTTTGCAGGCCTAACTCCCTTAGTCAACATACACAAATTCTTGCGCATATCAACAAGAAAATGTTTGAGATGTTTCAGAAATGGGCTGAGGTCATTAGAAATACAAGTGGCTGAAAAAAACAAGAAATTCAACCAGCTGCCCGTTGGTCTATGCAAGGTCATCAGTAAATGATGACATGTACTAGCAAATGGCCGATTGTGTGGGCATTATTAGCAAAAGCTAACAGGTGAGCTGAAAGTCTCCGACTAGCAGTGGGCACTAATAATTGACTGTAATCAACCAATAGGAGACTAATCAAACACATCCCAACTTCAGAATGCTACACAGTGAGTGTATAGGAAGAGGAATGATGACCATGAACTGGGAGAGAACACATACAAACATTTTAACACGTATAACCATATCTAAAGGAGCATCAATTGTCTGTGTAGGAAAAGTTAAAAATATGCAAAAGTTAATTTTGACTTAAAGTTATAGTTGACTGCACTAGCCTAGAAAACTGGATCTCGACTTCCCATTTCAAGTACCTCTTCCTCCCTGCTACAGGCACAATTCCCTGCCAGAACTGGCTGTGGTCCAAGTTCAAAGCAGTCAGTGGCAGGGGAGGCTGGTCTCCCTCAGGCTTTTATCTCTTCTCAGCCAGGAGCTGAGCCTTCACCCCCTGTGTGAAGAGAAGCAGACACGGGCATCCCTGCAGGGTTCCTGAGACTCAGACTTTGCCTCACAAGCACAAGAATGAGGATGCGGATCGAAGAAAATGGGTGGAGAAATTCAGTGAGTGAAAGAAAAAAGCTCTCAGCGAATAAGAGGGAACCTGAGGATGGAGTCCCCGAGAAGACTGCCTGAGGTTTCTATATACTGTAAAACAAAACAAAAAGCAAAAAGTAGCTTTGATTGATGGAAAGGTGAGCCCACTAGGCTGGACAGAGAATTTGCTGGTAGGTCTGGAGTCTGTCCACCACCTTCCCCCTTCCAGGGGTCACTAAGAAGGGGGGGGAATAGATTGACCTTGTTTCCTAAAATAACTTCTATCCCTGGGCTTTTATTATCCTAGGCTTGTACTAGGGTCCCAGGCCTTAACTGCTGGATGCTCCCACAGGATGCCCCTGGCTGTTGGCCTATGTCATCTCAAGGGCAAACTCCCAATGATTAGTCAGGGACTCTTTGTCCATCTACCTCCTTTTCAGAGTCTACTCACCAGCTGTCTCTATCAGGGTTACAGCAGAGAACATCACCCCTTAGATTCTCCAATAATGACTACCCCTTTCCTACAAGAGCACAAATCCTATGCCTTATCAGAACTATTTTCTATATATAAAGATCCACTACAGTTAAGGCCATCCATGGCGATGAATAAGAATGTCACTTTATAGAGATCATTATGGCAAAAGTCCAGTTTTAGGCTGAAATGTGTTTCCCAGCATCTTAAAAATCAGTTTTCTGCAAGACACGGGTCTGTTTTGACTTCACATGAAAGTCATCACCTAAAGTCTGACTGACAGGGTGAGAAATCTACCACTTAATGGCCATTCATAAGTGAACTACCATTTCAGGGGCATAAATATGAAAAGAGATGTTTTTAAAAAGTGGTCGCTTTGAAGATCCTGCAGTCGAATGGGGGTGAAAAGACAAATGCCTGCAATACAGGACAGAGCGGAAATCCAGCACAGCGGCGGCCCACAGAAGCTGACTGAGGCAACAAGCCGTGAGAGCAGGAACTACAGTGTGCAGGACTGAGTTCTTACACTGTGAGCCACGTTGATCACGTATGCAGAATGATGCCTCACACTTACTTAGCTCCCCTCCTACAGAACAGCAGCAAAGTCTATTATCTCTGTCTTCTTAAGAATTTGTGGCCAATCTGAAAAGTCTGTAGAATTCACGATGCAAATGAAGAGAAGGCCAGCCAGGGAAGATGATGGAAAGGCATCCATGTGGGAATGAAAAGTACAGTCTAGCTGAGCCCAGATCGAGAGAGTGGTGCAGAATAAGGCTGCTGACAGCTATGAGTTAAAGGTGCAGGGTTTGGGAGAAGACTGCCCAGCTCTGAACACTAACCCCGTCAGTAGTTATGCAGCTTGGCCTCCGGCTCCACATCAACAGACATCTCACAGGGATGCATGAGCATTAAATGAATCAGCCAAAGGACATGTGATTGGTAATGTCAAAGGAAAAAGAAGGGAAGAAAGAAGAAGAGAGGAAGGAAAGAAAGAAAAGGAAAAGGCTGGAGAGACAGCTCAGCACCCACGTGGTTGCTCAAAACTCTCTGTAACTCTAGTTCAATGGCATCCAACACGCTCCTTGGGCCTCCAAGGACACCTACATTCATGTGATACACAGGCATACATTTCTCCAGCCCCTGGGTTGTTTGATTTTTTTTTTTTAAGCTGGGCCAAATCATTGAGATATTTGAAGAATTTCACTGACTTAAATGAATATAGGTGGGCTTAACAGCAGCTCGGAGATAGAGTCCTGTCCTACCTGCCCAAAGCACTGAGTTCAAATATCAGCACCGCAAAAAGAAAAGAAACGCTTAAGCTAATATAACTGAGGATAAAGGGGAATCAAAAAAAGAAACAGGTTATACAAAAAAGGCTTATTCAAAGAGGAAAAAAAATACATGTATAATAAACAACATTAAAATGTTACATAGTGACACATTCTTATGTAAATCATAGTAATCCAAATCACAATACAAAAATTGCAGATAATTTCTCTCCTGTTAATCACACCTTTATTCTTTCATGAAGTAACAAAACTTACTGCTTTTATGCCTCAATAAGTATTTCTGACCAATAGGCAGACTCTGTAATGCTGACTGTTTCCACAAGAACCTGGCCACAAGAAGCAATGATATTCTAACCACTAGGCTTGGGTTCCAAACCTGAGATCAAAGTTGCTTGGCCTGAGGCAGGCAGTCTAGTACACGGGTAACTCTCCAATCCCATGGATGGAAGCTACTATGTGACTACCACAACATGCAGACCAATATTTCCTAGTGCCAAAGGGCTAAGAAAGTGATGCATACCATCTTTGCATTCTCTGTCCCTAACCTGTCCTCAAAACCTCAGCAGAGGAGGCTCTACTGTGTATGCAGATACTGCGGCACCTAGAAACCAAGGTTATTCTCCTCCTTGGGGCTGCATGGCAGATATAAAACATAACAGACCGTAGACAGTCAAGAGATTGTTTCTATATGTTAATGTATGCAAAAAGCAGCTCCTATATGCAGGCTATTTTGTGTATGCACACTACTACTGATCATAATAATGATAACAGCCCACATATACCAACAGCATTGTTCACTGCATACAACCTGCTAAGTATACCACGCACAGGACCACATAGGAGACTCATAGCAATCCTCTGGGCAGACACTGTTGCTCTCACTTTAGGAGTAAAGAGAGAAAGACCTTGTAAAACAAAGGACTTGTAGCAGACGCAAGATGCAGTAGATGTCGAGTTCCACACAGAAAGCACATGGGAACTGTACTCCACACACTGCATCACTTGGAGGCTCTCAAAAACTGAAACTTCTAAGGCTAGAGGTTCACGCATGTAATCCCACGTTCAAGGCCAACCTGGTCTATATTACAGATTCCAGGCCAGCCTTGGTTACCTACCAAGCCTCTTTTATAAACAAAACAAAACGTACACCCTTCATTTTACACTCACAGAATCAGGCCTTTGTAACCTTTTAGTCACACATGCCTAAGGGCCAGGTTACCCTACACTAATTTACACATTAGCAGATAGTACTACTTAACTGAAGGTATTCTCAGAGTTTTCATTATTCAAAAGTATACATGAGTCATGCTCTCAACCTGACTACAATTCCTGTTGGGGCTGGGCAGTACAGTGTGGCTCCATGAGGAAGTCCTTTGTCCCAGAGAAGTGAAACCACCCGTGTTTCTCAACGGAAACAGGGACAGTGGGACAGAATATGAATGTGCCTATTAATCTTCCCACGGCAAACACATAGAAAATGATAAATAATTGCTAAGGGGACAAACCAATGATGGACTGAGTCCCAACAGCTGGAAGCCATTCCACTCCCTGAAACCCTTTACTATTTTTCCTGTCCCCTTTCCCACCTTACCACATTTGCCTGGCAGTCATGTTGTTTCAAAACAAGGTTGTCCATACTGATGGAAAGCATTGGGTGTAAGTCCTCCTGGGCTAAGTTTCCCTCCACCAACAGAAAGCATGCCTCAGTCTTCTAGAAGAGACCCTCCATGCTCAAAGAGCAGCCGGCTTGATCCCAGCCGTGACCTAACAGGCATCTGCAGAGCTGTGGCCTAACTACGGGGCTTGCTGGACCCCAGCTACAGAGAGGCCTCTGTATGGAAATCATCAGGCTAGTCGACTCCATTGGAGGATGGGCCCCTAGAAGGCCACAGCTCTGGGCAACAGATTCCCAGCTTCTTAGAAACCACGGGGTTACAGCAACAGATAAAAATGTTCGTGTGTACTTTCATTCTTTTGGTTTCACTGTGGAAAGTACACATCTTTAAAATCACAGCTACAGTTAGAAACACACTTAGATATCAAAGTCAGTGACAGGAACACAGGGACATAACCCTTCTGACAGCTGGCTCGTGGCTGGCCAGAGCAGCTTGACGTAGTAAATTCAAAAGACAAGGGCACACCTCCTTCTCTTCACTGCCAATCCTCTTACAGCTAGCTTCTGCTTCTGTGTCTTGGTGTTACATGATACATTGTGACTGAGTTACCCTGGTGTCAAATTGCTTCTAGCTGTTTCATACCGTTATCCTCATATCCTGTAACTGAACAACTGTCCAGAGTTTCAACTCATTCATTTTGGAATGAGGCTCCAGTCACCAGGTAAAGCTGAGGGCATTAGGAAGTAGCCAAAAACACAGTAGAAAATACATGACTGAACAAATGAAAGAAGATGCAAATCCTTTCAGCTAGAAATAATTCCTTTCCCCCTAGATGTCCCCAGAATTGGATCTTACCTTCTTTCAAATCTCTTTCCTCTCCATCACATGACCTAAAGAGGTCACATGATTCCTAGGGAGAAAAGCTATGGCAGGATTTGGGTAGGTACCAGGGAAGATGCTGTTGTTGCTGAGATGTTGCAAAAACATTGCAACACATTGTCTGCCACTTCTCTTCAGCCCACAATGGTCACTCACAGATGCGTGTATGATCTATACAATGCAACGTTCCTATGTCTCAGAGACTCAACCTTGTGAATGGCAACTGGCAGGTACTGGCAAGTTCTGAGTATTGTAAGAAGCAGAATGCTGAGAATTTATGCAAAAATTTCTCTCTTTAAGAAGTCAAAAGGTGATCTGCAAACTGAAACATTATTGAAATAAGCATTTTTGAAAAGGCAAAAATCTACCTTATCAATGACTCCAAATGAAACCGCGGTATTCAAATTGTATGGAAAGTGTTAAAAGAAAACCTACCCAGGCTGCACGCGTGTCCACGGTTCCCGTGGGTCCCCGAGGCTACCTGCAGCCCAGCACAGGAATTGGAGAGAAGTAAAGGGCAAGGAAGATCCAAGACAGACTAGCAGTTTTCAAACGACCAAACTTGCTCACTCCAGACAACCTGAGGGGCTTGGAGTCCAGAGCCCAGAGGGACGAATATTCCTTGGAGATTTAAGCAGGACCTATTCCACATAGACACACCTTTTGTTAATCTGAGTTCAAAGTCTAGCCACAAACTGAGGATCTGGGTCATTCCCTATTGGATTTCCCTTACACTAGCAAGTTTAACAATTCTTTCTTTTAAAAGGAAAGCATGCCAAAGCAGGGGATGCGAGACTGAAAGGAAGCTGTCCAAGATTTGGGAAGAGGCCCGGGGCGCAACTCTGACCCGAGTTGGCCGCGCTTCTAGGAGTAGACACAAGCACCTAGGGCGCACACAGACTCGAGGGATCCTGCTGCCTAGGAGTTTTGAACGAGAAGCCAAGTTCTGGGATCCACAGGCTCCAAAGTCACCCGCCCGCGGCGGAGCTTGGGGCTGCAGATGCAGCGCCCGAGGGACCGCAGGAAGATCGAGTTGGATCAGATCCCGATCGCTGGAGGCCCCGGGTCGGTGTAGCCTGCAGCGCTCAGCAGGGAGAGCCGCGTCCAGAACCCGGGGCGGATGCCATCCCTTCCTCCAGCGCGGGCGGTTCCGCGGGCCCGGGCGGGGATCGCGCCCCTCGGCACCCGGGACGCGGCCGCGACATCCCGCCCCCTGATTCCGTGGACCCCTCGCCCTGCATGGCGGGGCGCGGCTGCCTTACCACGCGGCGGCTCCGGGCGACTCCTCGGCCCCGCGGCGCACGGGGCATTTTTTTCCCCTCTCTGGCAAACTTCTCTCTGGGTCCGCAGGGCTGAGCCGGGGCGGGCAGGAAAAGCGCTCCGCGCCGGGAGGCTGCGACCATCCGGGAACTTCGCCGAGATGTGAGCCCTCCCCCTCGGCCCGCGTCCTCCTCCTACGGCCCCCGCCACACGCGGACGCCGAGGCCGCCGCTGGCCCTTCGCCCTTCGCCCTCACCGCGCCCTGCTCGCCCAGGCCGGCGGGAACGAAGCCCAGACTGGCCTCGCTCTGGGGCGGAGGCCGAGGGGTCTGGATCGGCGCGCGCCCAGGAGCCCGATCTGGAAGGGGCATCCAACCGAGGGCGCTGCCCCTAGAGACTGCCCGGGCTCCGGGTGGGGTCCTCTCCTCCCACCACGGGGAAAGCCTTCCCCGCTTCATCTCCTCTCCGCTCCCAAGCCAGAGGGCCCCACTTTGAGAAGCGTAAAAGTTCCAATTCACTTAAAAGTTGCATTTTAAAAATGGAATGGAGCCCACTGAGGGCCAAGGGCCACGAGCCTCCCATTTCCCACCCACTGTCCATCCCTTGGTAAGATGCCAATCGGTTGGAAATCTTGGAGTCTTTTGTTTGTTTGTTTGTTTGTTGTTTTGCAGCCTACATCTGAAAGTAAGGAAAGACTAAGAGCGAGTGTAAAGAGAAAACCTTTCCACATGACTTGCCGGTTCTCAAAACCACCACCATCAGGCCTCAAAGGCAAGTTAACACTAGAATGACACATTAGAAGATATGCATTTGAAAAGACAAACTATGGTCCGTCCATATTTTACAAAATGCCACGATGACACAACTCTCTGTGTAAAGGCAGTAAATAAAGCTTCTTCGAGAAGGTGCACTTCAGAATCTGGCATCTAAGACGATGACTAGCCCTTGGCTTTAGTGTTTCTGCGCTGCACTATCCCTATGTGTGCATTCTATCATCACATGCTTCTGGTAGATGCGATAATACCGGAAAGATATGACCATAGGCAACTCTCCTAATCTCCGATTGGCTTTTTCGGTAGGGTTCCCTAAATGCACTTATCTTTGGTCACAAGCTTCCACAGTTAGCTAAGGTTCATTCTACATTTGCCTTTTATTTATGTGTTTATTTAGTGTGTATAAGCAACCCCAATACTGTTGGCTGAACAGGTCGAATTCCCACAACATATATGTGTGCATCATGTGCATCTCTGGTACCACAGCGGTTATAAGAAAGTGTGGGATCCCCTGAGAAGGTGAGCCCCCAAGTGCATGCTGGGAATCTAGCTGTAAGAGCAGCAAGTACACTTAACCCACTGAGCCGATTCTCCAGCTCTGGCCATCATTCTTGATGTTGAGTTTGGATCTTTTCCTGGTTAGCAGCGTGTGATGAATATTCTCTTTTGTTGCCAACAACACAAGGAATCCATGAGGAGAGTAAACAGTACTCTGTGGTGTGCTGTCTGTCCCCAAGCACTGGTAGTGACTAGGTAGGTTAATTGAGTATGTGATATTTAATATAGTAGATGGTAATCTCAAGTGCCAGAAAAGGGAGCTCACCTGCATTACTGAATTCTCACAGGAACCTTTCGAAATAGGCATTTGTCTCTATTTTACATACAGGACGCTTAGCTAACCTACCCTAGATCTCTCAGCATGTGAACTTCTAAATCCAGGTTATTATAACACTAATACCTTTGCTTCAACCACCGTGCCATAAATCTCTTGAATCCTCTCTTCCACCTCTGAGTCACTACTAGCATGAATGACCTAAGATTCCTTAATGCTGGGGCTGGAGAGATGGCTCAATGGTTAAGAGTACTGGCTTTTCTTCCAGAGGACCCTAGTTCAATTTCCAGCAATCACATGGTGGCCCACAGCTGTCTGTAACTTCAGTTCCAGGTTATCTGACACCCTCATACAGGCAAAACACCAATGCACATAAATTTTTAAAAAATGATTCCTTAATGCTAAGCGACAAAAGAAAAACATATTGGTACATGAATTAGTAAAGAATTGTTGGTGTCGGGCTGGAGAGATGGCTCAGAAGTTAAGAACACTGACTGCTCTTCCAGAGGTTCTGAGTTCAATTCCCGGCAACCACATAGTGGCTGACAACCATCTGTGATGACATCTGGTACCCTTTTCTGTATACTGTATACATAATAAATAAATAAATAAATCTTTAAGAAAAAAAAAAAAAAGAATTGTTGGTGTCCAAGCAGACCTGGCTAAAGACTCTGAGTGAGCTTGGGTTCTGCCCTTTGGGTTCATGCAGAAAGGATGTGAAATACTAAGTGAACTGAGCACCATGGTAGGCCAGGGATGCCGAAGAGGATAGGGATGTGTTGGGGAAGACAGCGTCTTCGCACCGCATGAGATATATCCAAAACTGAAAAGACTATGCTCCTAAGAGCTGATTATATTACTTACTGATACTATACTTTATTCCAAAAAAAGCCTTAAGACAGAGTTGAAGATGGTAATATTTAAACGTCTAGGATAACAAATTCAGCAAATATTTTCACTCTATTTTTTTCTTTCCTAAAAATATTTACTTATTCTAAACACTTTGAACAGTTGATAAACATAAGACACAGAAAGTGAAAGTCACCTACAATCCTATCTAGAAATAACTATTTGTGATTTTCCATGTGAATTTTATTACTTTTTAATCAGCAAATAAGCATGAAGTGTAACTGAGTAGTAGAGTGTCTAGGATACACAAGGCCCTGGGCTTGATCCTCATCTAAATGCACACGCACACACATGCAAGCATACTCACCCAATAAATATTTATTGAAAGCCAAGTGAATAGAACCATACTGTATATTTCCTGGTGAATAATCTATTGTATTTGGTTTTCTGCTTCTAGGTAAAATTATCATAATAAATATGATAATAATAAAATATCATATCAGTTTTTAAGGCCATTTCTGTGTATGATTTCAGGACTTTCAGTAAGTCTGAAAATGGTATGACAGGGGTCAGTTCAAAGGCTTCTTGACTAGGTGCTGCGGGGTGGGGGTGAAGGGGTGGGGGAGTGGGGGGTGTCTATTTCCAGGTCCATTCAGGTTGCTGGCAGCACTAAGTTCCCCTCTGAGATCTGGCTGAGCCACTGTGTCCTCCCTAACTGTTAGCTTCAAGGTTGCTGTTTGTGTTCAGAAGCCAGCACAGTCTTTGCCATATGGCTGACTTCATCTTCACGGCCAGGAGCAGAGACTGTCCTTGTGCAAATTCTCCCTTTCTAGCAGGTTTGCCAGGATAAGCAAGCCCTGCCGATGCAGCTCACTGCAGGTGATCCCCTGTCTAAAATCCCTTCACACACTGGGGCCAGTCTGAATAGCTAATGAAAACTCTCACAGGTATGAAGGTTCATATTTCCATCTCTCTAAGTCTCAACCGAGCTACTTCATTATTTTTTTTTAAAACACTACATGTTTTTCACTGTATTATATACTACAGTCCAGCCAAATGCCCTAGAAGTGGACATTTCTATTGCCCTTAGTTGGTTTCCAGTTTTATACACATCAGCCATTCATAAGCCTAAGTGCTCATGCACCTGTCAAGTTCTCTAACTAGCATCTAATGTATAGAAATTAATACCATAACTTACAGAAACAACTTCACAAGACAAGTGGGATTGTAAACTGGGAAAGATCTGTACCTTCTATTTTTAAAAAATTATTTCTAACACATTTTATTTGCTTATTTGTGCATGTGAAAGAAGGTGTGCACATGCCATGACACCATGTGAAGGTTGGAAGACAGTCTTCAGGAGCTGGTCCTCTCCTGCTATGATGTGGGTCCTGGGGATTTAGCTCAGGCTGTCATGCTTGCTGGAAAACATCTTCCCATGCTGAGCCGTCTTGCTCGTGAAGATTTGTGCCTTTTGATAGATTCTGATGCTAACGTCATAGTGAACTTGTTCAAATTGAGAAGTGTACAAGTGACTAGGAGAGCACACTTCTGGGTGTGTCTGTGAGGACATTTCAAAGACTGTTTCTAGCACAGCAACAAGGTGAAATTAGAACAGAAATGAAGTAAGACTGATGGGCTGGAGAGATGGTCCAGTGATGCAAAGCACTTGCTGTTTTTACAGGGGCTCACAACTATCTGTAACTCCAGGCTTAGGAGATCCAAGACCCTATTCTGGCCTCATAGTGCACTGTATACATTCATACAAAACATCCATATGCATAAAACAAAAATAAAGAAATATTTAGAAACAAGAGAAAAGCTTGTAGTTTGCTTAGAAAACAGGCTCATCTAAAGTTTGTGGGTAGACAGGGCATGGTTGTCAAAGAGATTAAAACAACTAGAAGGAAGCCATGGACTTTGAACCAGTATAAAGGTGCTGTGTCCTGCACAGGTTGCACCTGGTAACCTGACTGGGGCAGCAAGTGACTGAAGAACAGGCGTGCAGACACATATACAGAAAATCTGGGGCTGGGTGGGCTGTGCATATTCTGATGAAGCCACAGCAGCTGTACAACATCCACCCAGAGCCTCAGCAAGTTTATAACATGTAACACGGAAAGAGGAATTAGCCAGTCTCACAGTCTATGTAGGGAGCTGCATCTGGATCCAGTCATCAGCAGGAAGGAGCCAAAGCTGATAGTTTTTGCTCACACTGGTATACAATTCACAAACGGCCAGGCTTTGCTTTGCTATCCATCCAGTCCTCACCTGTGGAAGGCTTTGGCATGAAATATGGATCTGAGGCATTGGAGTCCTTGACATGGCTGTGCCCGTGTCAGACAATACACACTCACTCGTAACTCCTTACACTCAGAGTTTCCCCGGCTTCTTACAGGAAAGAAAGATTCTTTGAGAACATCTCAGAAATTGGCCAAGGCCATTCATCATAGGTCAAGGACTAAAACAGTAAACCCATTTGAAAGACTTGCCTTTGAGAACAGAGCTTCTGAATTGCTCCACTTACCTAGAGCTGCCTAGGAAATTGTTACCCTAGAAATACTTTGTTCAGCCACCCCGGTATTGAGAGGCTTCAGTGTGGTCCAAGGGAGCTCAGCTACATTGCTAGCAGGAGATCTTGGCATTGTCCACACAACTCTGATTTTTATGGGTATACAGAAGGCAAAAGCAATGGGATCATGGAGACTTCTCCCCAGATTTCAGAGGAAGGAGTGAGAGGCAGACAGTGTGTATCAGTCTCAGGAAGTGTGGGCAGCCCTTCAGAAGGCGATACATAAAACTGAAGATGCAGTGGAGACTCCAAGAAGCTAGAGATGCCAGAACCATCTGCATCTGGAGAATCTGCATGGAACATCTGGAGAATCATTGCTAGCCCAAGAGTAGAACCAGCCTCAGACAGGCCACATGGGATGCAAATGGTAAAGCCAAAGAGTGAGGCTGTCCAAGCCTGTGGGAGCTCACATTCTACACTGACTGCCTGTGGTGCTGGGACAAGAATCTCATGTTTGTCCTTCAGGGTCTGACCTTAGTTTGATGCAATGCTTCCTTTCTGTTCCCCAGTTTCTCCCTTTTGTAATAGGGTGTCTTCTCTGTGCCTCTGTGTCAAGTGTATACCACTTGGGCTTTTTGTCTTTTTTTTTTTTTTTTTTGGTGTGTTTGTTTGTTTTTTCAGCACTTTGAATCTAGCGAGGCTTTGAGTTGAACTTTGAACAGTCTTGAAACTGTTTAGTCTTTAAGGACCCTTGGAGATGGACTAAATGGATTTTGCATCATAATCTGAACATGAACCTTTGGGGGCTATAGATTTAATGTGCAATGTGCTCTACAAATTTGGGGGCTGGCTGATTACTATTCAGCTGTCTGGCTTTTAGGAAAGTGTCTGCATATAGAGAGTTATGAGCTAATCAGTGGATTACTCATAACATGATGACATTATTAGCAGGTCATTAAGAGGTGAGATTCAGGACTCATTTGGAGAAGACAGGTCACTGGTCTATCTCTTGCCCTATCTCCTTCCAGTGTCTTTTCTCTGTCCATCATGAGGCAAAGAACCTCCTTTTCCACCATCTCCCACCACAATGGTGTATTGTAGGAATTATTTACTGGTAATTGATTATATAAAAAGATTAATATTTATTAAGGAGTTATATAAACATTCACTGATAGAAGATTGAACCTTAGGGCAGTTCTTGGAGGGAGAGGGTACTGGGCAGCTAACTAATGGCTGTAACACTGAAGAAAATGACTCTCTCATCTCAGGGTTTTGAATAATTATTTCCATGCTTGTATAAGTACAGAATACTGTAAAGGTCAAAGAGGGTTGAATTTATTTATTAAATTATTTACTTTTATTTTTAATTATTTATTTTTATTTTATGTTTATGAGTATTTTGCCTGCATGTCTGTATGTGTATCACATGCATGCCTGATGCTTGCAGAGGTCAGAAGATCTCGGGGCCTAGAGGGATGGTGGGGGCTGGAGAGATGGCTCAGAGGTTAAGAGCACTGATTGTTCTTCCAGAAGACCTGAGTTCAATTTCCAGCAACCACATGGTGGCTCACAACCATCTATAATGACATCTGGCACTCTCTTCTGGCCTGCATGGACACATGCAGACAGAACACTGTATACATAATAAATAAATTTAAAGAAGAAGAAGAAGAAGAAGAAGAAGAAGAAGAAGAAGAAGAAGAAGAAGAAGAAGAAGAAGATCATCTCAAGTTCTCTAGAACTGAAGCTACAGATGGTTGTGAGCCACCATGTGGATGCTGAGAATTGAATCTGGGTCCTCTGCAAGAGCAGCCAGTACTCTTAATCACTGAGCCATCTCTCCAGCCTCACATTTATGTTTTTAAATGTGAGGATGCTGTTAAAATAAAAGTATTCTGGATGATGAGGGAGTTGTAAAGATGCCTCAGTAATTAAGAGCCTTAGCTGCCCTCCCAGAGGATCTGGTTTGATTTCCAGCACTCATTGCAGCTCACAACTCTGCAACTCCTGTCCTAGGGAATCCAACGCCCTCTCCTGGCCTCTGTAAGTACTGTATGCATGTAGTTAACACACAGGAAAATAATAAAATGTTTACATTTTTAAGATAAATATTTAAAAGAGGAGATGAGGACATTTGTTGAAGTATCCCCAGAGCATTTTGAAGAGTTGGGATGACAGAAAATTAGGGGAACCTGAGAATAAAAGAGACATGTAAGGAACCCTAAAACTAATGCTCACATAGATGAACTCATTCCAAGGAGGGCCCATGACAGAAATCCTGACAGATCCCTTGCTAGCGACATACAAAGGGTAACAAAACTTTAACCATATATGAGGAAACATCAGAAAAATGCTACTTAAAATTTGCAGATTCTGCTGGGAGGCAGTGGTACCTGCCTGTAATCCCGTCACTCAGAGGCAGAGGCAGGTGAATCTCTGAGTTTGAAGTCAGCCTGGTCTACAGAGTGAGTTCCATGTTAGCCAGAGCTACACAGAGAAACCCTGTCTCAGAAAAAAAATTGCAGATTCTTATGTATGTGCATGTGGCTAGGACATGCAGGAGACAAACACATTTGTCTGCTGTGTGGTCCACTGTTTACAGTCTGAAGACAGACAGAATGCCCAGCATCCTATTTCTTCCTTGGTTCAATTTCTTTTCTCATTTTCAGGGTTGTTTGTAAGCAGCTCTGTCAGTTCAGGGAAGGCTCTAGAAGATTATTCTGCATTCTTTTATGATATGTTCAGTCATGTGTGACCTGTGGAGAAACAGAAGAGATTCAGGGGAACAATTTCACATGCACAGTTTCCAGTGATGAGGGGAAACACCTGCCATGCAGGGCTCTGAGTAAAGGTACGGCATGGACAGGAAGCAGACTAGGCAAGAAGCCTTGGGCTGGGCTTTTATTGGGGCTCCTATGGAAGAGAAAAGCTGAGCAGTTTAGAAGTTGCTTATCTGAATTATTTTGGATGACTTCAGACCATAGGAGAGCTCTCAGGTTGTCTGGAGACTGGCCCTGGAATGGCGAAGGTGAAGGAATTTTCTGGCAGATAGAAGACACCTGTTCCTGGGCTGGTTGGTTTGCCTTTCACAATCTTGCTCCTGCTGGGCCCTTGCTAGCTCTAGGAATCAGAGTGATTCCCCAACAAGGCTGACTGCCCCTGGTGGGCTGTCCTGCTGCAGAGACAGCCTCGAGGTTTGCCCCCAAGACCACCACCACCACCACAAACTAGCCACATGAGGAGCTTGGTAAGATTGCAGGATTATGGGCCCTACCCTACACTCACTGGATCTGAGCCTTAAAAGATTCTCTAAGTTAAAGTTCAAGAAACACTGTCAGGCCATTGTTGCCACCAGAATACACCAGTGGCAACATATTGTATTTAAAAACAGCGATAACAGAGATTAAGGGTTCTCAACACACATTCGGGCACACAGACACACACATCCCAATAAGCATATGAGGTAATACATGTATTAATTAACTTGGCAATTCACAATGAATTCACACATATGTATTGTACATCAGAAATATATATAATTTTTACTTGTCAATTAAAATAAAGTTAAAAAAAAAAAGAGAGAGAGAGAGAGAGAAACAAATACTGGGGCCAGAGAGATGATTGACAGTTCAGAGCTCTGGCTGCTCTTGTAGAAGACCTTGGTTCAGTTCCCAGCACCCACATAGCAAGCAGCTCACAGCTGTCTGTAACTCCAGTCCCCAGGGATCTGACACTCTCTTCTGGTCTCTATATAGTGCACAGACATACATACAGGCAAGACATCCACACACATAAAACACAATGAGAAAAAAATGATCAAGAGGCTCCAAGGCATTTACCAGTAACTGATTTTTGTCACTGTGGACATGTCATGTACTACCCTGTGTACATTATCTCTAAATCTTCCCTCAAAGTATCATAGGTGGCACCTTAAATGATGATAATGCAGATGTCCCAGGACCCACCTCAGCACCTGCAGTAAGATGCATCATGCAATTTGCATAGTTTCTTCCTTACTCTGAGTATCAGTTTTCCTTCTGGTAAGAACAGAGCATGGGTCTCCTGGCCCACAGTGATGTTGAAGCATAGAGGGAGATTGTGTACCAGGGCTCAGCCAAGCCTCAGGTTGAAAGCTCATTTCACCTTATCAGTGTGTGTTCATTGACCTGAGACCATGCCCCTGTACTACAGGAGCCTCTTACTGCTTGCCCAGCAAGTACATGCCTTCTGGGAGCTCGGACGTGGGTACTAGATGGAAGAGGACCCAAGCCTTTACAGGGAAGGAGAAAGGGACGGGGAGGCAGGTCTGGGAGGTCAGACATCTACCCCGTTTGTTTACACGGATTCCCCACTAGATCCTCAGCTGTTTAAGGACCTGTCTTTCTTCTCACTATGAAGTTTGTGTGAGTCTAGAAATTTGTTTGGCAGATACTAGGTGTACTGTGTGAACAAATCCAGAATAGAAGACTGTAGTCATAGACATGACTCCTCATCCTCTGCCTTTCCTGGATGTGTCTTGATTGTTTGAATGATTATGAAGACCAAATTTAGTCCTAGACGTGCTAGGCAAGTGCTCTCCCACCAAGGTACAGCCCCTGTCCTTGAAGGGGCTTTCTGCCGGCAAAGCACATTGTTAGGACTGAAGGGGAGACAGTTATCACTGTTGCCTGTTCCCACAGTGCCTTCCGATGAGCCTCAGGTCACAGGAATCTCCTCACCAAACCCAGCGGGACTCAGCTAAAGGTGGGGCCGCTGTGAGCTCAGCTTCAACTCCAAATCTGGAAGAGATCATTTCTAGTCAATGGGGGTGAGCCACTGCAGAAGGTGGGGTGTCTGTGTCCCCACAGCCCTCTTTACAGTGTCTTCGAGGAGATGACTTTGGCATTGGGTAGACTTGTTTCTCAATCTTGGCACTGGCCTTTCCTGCTTCCTGTGTGACATTAGGTTAATCGTTTCTTTCTCATGAAAACTAATTTCCTTGTTTACAAAATTCGAATAATAGGAACTTCCTCGTGGAAACTTGGTATGGTAAAGAAAACGGAACACGCCTTGGAGTACCCGAGTGAGGTGTTTGAGAGCTCCAGGGACACTGGGAAACGACTCTAGAGCCACAGATGACCGGGACCAGCCCTGACACAGGCACACTTGTGCCCGAAGAAAAGACTAGGACCAGATCGGGAAGGAGAGGCAGCTCAGAGTTCACACTCTCACCCCTCGCCCCTCCCCTGACCCCCACCCCATCCCACTCTGAAAGCTTCTAGGACTCATCATATAGCACCTCATGCCTGGGTCAGAGGGACAGGGCTATTACTTGGGAAGGGAGGATTCTGCATCACCTGGACCGGACTAGATACTGAGGCGCCCTGACTGTAGGTTTCTCAGGCAGGCCTTGGGTCTCCATGGGGCATCAGCCCTTCTGAAGCCCTCGGAGGCACCTTCACATAAGGCAGTTTAGAAAATAAGGAAAATGGCCAGGTGATGGCAGCAGTGCACGCCTTTAATTCCAACACTCAGAAGGCAGAGGAAGGCAGATCTCTGAGTTCGAGGCCAGCCTGGTCTAAGAAGTGAGTTCCAGGACAGCCAGGGCTACACAGAGAAACCCTGTTTGGGAAAGGGGAAAAAAGTGGGGGAAATGTTAAGATTCTACAGTCCTTGGACTCCCCTCACTAGGCCTCTCCCCCATTATTGCCTGCAGACATTCTAGGGTCCTAAACTCCAGCAAACAACCCTCTTTTGTTCTCTCTCATGGAGTCTTGGAATGGAGGGGTCTCAAATCTCAGCGTGATCCAGAAATCACACGTCCAGGTACAAGAGCTGGTTTGGAGGGGGTTGGGGCCGGGTGGGGAATGTGGCTGGACAGGTGAGTCTCCCTTCCCCCTTCCTTCCTGTAAATACAGATCCTCTGTCACTGTCACACACTAACCCACTGCCACCAGTCAAACCACAGAGCTGTGTCCAGAAGCTGGAGAAAGTGAAGGGTGTGCTGGAGGGCACAGGCTCACTCTGGCTCTGACCCACTTCCCCATTGCTAGGCAGGAGCATTTGTTTGTTTGTTTATCTAACCCAAGCTGGGACACTTTGGGTTTCTGCTGTGTTAGGAGGTTTAATTTCCGGATGATTTTTACCCCCAGCCCCACGTCCCACCAACAGACTTGTTTAACAACGTTCTCAATGTTTAGGGCAGGACCATTCTTTGTTGTTGGCTGTCCTGGGTGTTAAAGAGGTTCCGTGGCACCCCCAGCCTTGGCCCTGTAGGTGTTAGCTGGACCCACACACATACCAAACTGAGTGAGACTCTGTCATTCTCTGACCCAGTTTGTAAAAGATTCCAAGGAGAAGCGACGTCTCCATTTCAGCCTCTCGTGTGTAAATCACTTTGTTTCCTCTGTTTTACGGATTCTTATCAAGGCCAATCTCTGTCAGCTTTGCAGAGGTAGGGCCTGCATTGAATTCTCCTGCAAGAGACTTTGTAGAGAGCAGGTAAGGCCAGCTACTATTCATTCCTAAGGGCAGAAGTATGTCCCCCTAGCCAGACCTAAGGGAGATCTGCCAAACGTCGTCGAGGCAGGGCTGAGGGCAGGGGAGGGGTGAGGAACGTCTGTGCCTGTATCAGATCTACATCCCCGGAGCTGTCAGGGCCATTCTGGCCTCCAACACTTCCTGCAGAGATAGTAGCTGCCCTGATTCACATATTTTAGCACCAATCTCTTGTTCGACTTCCTTTGGGGGCCTCTAGCTCACAAATAACAACATAGAGACTTATTAATTATGAAATCTTCACCTTAGCTTCATAACTTTTCACATAGCTCTTATAACTTAAGTTAACCTGATTCTATTATCTGTTCTCCACGTGGCTCCGTTACCTCTCCTCGGTACCATGTGTTCTAGTTCCTTAGTGTCTCCCTGGCATCTCCTGGCTTCTCTCTCCCGAGTAGTCCCATCTATACCTCCTGCTTAACTATTGGCCACTGAGCTCTTAAACCAATCACAATGACACATCTTCGCACAGTGCAGACAAATATTTCTCAACAATCTCTCATCTGTAAAATGACTATTCTTAACTAGAAAAAGTGAATTCTGTGAGTGCTGTGGACCAGGCGGTGGTCTACTGGTAGATAGTAAAGAACTAGAGAAACAGCTTTAAGTAGAATATCTATGACCTACCCTCTCCTTCCAAGGATCAGGGATCATGGGGATGGGGGGAAAGAGTGTAAGAGCAGGAGATGGTGGGTGGACACAGTACGGCAGCTACACATATGAACTCTCGAGACCTGCACTAGCCTAAGCTAGCCCAATCCCAGCATAGAGAAGAGAGACGGTCATGAAGTCCCACCCCAGCTGACATCTGTCATCAATGGTCAGCCACTGAAAGAGGAGGGATCAGTATCCTCTGAGAGTGTGGCCTCTAGTAAGTGAATGATGTGCCTGTAGAAGGCCACACATCCAAGAAAATGTGGACAACACACATGGATGGCAAAGAGGAGGGGGACACTGAGTTAGGTGGGTAGGGACGGGGACAGATCTGGGAGGAGGTGAATATGATCAAAACAGATGCGAAATCCTCAAGTAAGAGATACCCAAAGAGCTTGATGTTTCTAGAAAAAAACTTTTCATTTTGCATTTTTATTTTTTTTACCTTTAGCTAACTTACCTTTTGTTGTTAAAATTTCTCCTTTTTTTCCCATAAAATAATAGTTATAATAAAATGGCAAGTTTAAAACCTGTTTCCACTTGTTATTGACAATATTATGTTGTCCCTCTGGAAAAATTATTTTAGATATTCTACATGAAATGCTGAAGTCTAGAAATGATTGACTGGAATCTTGGTTCCCCAAATACAGAATGTGTAGAGCAAGCTGCTGGGCTGCAATGAACCGTCACTCTCAAAGGCCAGACCAGGGCATCCGTGGCAGGCAGGATTTCTCTGGTACCATGAGTTTAGGATGAAATAAATCTTTCCTCCCAGCCGTTTTTATGATACCACAGAAATTAACCAGAGGAGCCCAACGTGCATTTGAGCAGCAACTCCAGGGTTGTGACAGCCACCAACATTGTGGGAAAAGCCATTAGATGAGCAGGGACCCGGGAGCAATTGGGGACAACTATGAAATCACTCTAATGTAGGTTCCAGCCCAACAAATTTTCAAAAGTTAATTAACAAAGATCAATGGAGTGGATTCCCGTCAATGAATCCCTCCCCAATACACACACACTTTCAAGCAGGATATCTAACCTGAGATCCTACAAGCTACTTGTGCCCCAGGACAGCTATAAATGGGGCTTAATACATTTGTAGATGGCAATGGCAATGTCAAGAGGTACACCCCCGATTTTAGGCTATTTGGAAAGAACAAGTTTTATGTGATTTTGCTGGTTGCGTTCCTAACTCACTGGATGTAGTACAGGCTTCTTAGCACCAGGGGGCACTGCTGCCTAGTTTATTTAAATAGCATTTTTCTGGGAGTGCCTCATTTTTTTTTTCTTTTTTAATCTTTGATTTTCTTTCTTTCTTTTTTTTTTGTTTTAGTGAACGACATAAACTGTTTCATGGAAGTATATAATGTTAAGCACACTCCTCCTCACCCAGGCACTCTCTCTTCCCCTCAGCTCTGCTCTGTCTCCTCCGTCACAGTCTCACTTCTGCTTTCAAGTCCTCCGAACATGTGACTTCACATATTTATATAAAATCTAGGACCCCTGAAGCAAGAGAAACCATGATATTTGCCTTTCTGAGACCGATTTAAATCATTTAATATAGTCATCTCCAGTTGCATCCATTTTCCTGCAGTTAACATAGCTCATCCTTCTTTTGGGGTATGCACCATTTAAGACACTACTGTGTGCAGTTTGACCACCTCCCAAAATATACTCCAACTACCCTACCACAGTCAATGACATTTGTGTGAATGGTGTATTGTGTTTTGTTTGCTTAGGGGGGTTGTTGTTTGTTTGTTTGTTTGTTTGAAACATGGTTTCTCTGTGTAGCCTTAGCTGCACTGGGACTCAATCTGAAGACGAGGCTGGCTTTGAACTCACACAGATCTGCGTCTGCCTCCTGAGTGCCGGGATTAAAGGCATGCACCACTGTCGCCCACTGGTATATTTTTTTCTAAAGTAAATTTCTCTGAAGTTACATGAAGTTAAAATACATGATTTTATTTATTTTTGTAAACAGAATCTCAGCTGGGGAGATGATTTTTTTTTCCAGTCTTGGGGTTTGAAATAAAGAAAACTGTTATGCAGACACATCAGGATGTTGGGCAGCAGGGTTGGGATAAGAACCACTCTGCTGTTCACCTTTTCATGAGGATCAAAGTCTGAGATGTTGTCTGAGTCTAGGCCTCAAATTAAGAACAACTTACAAAGACTAAATGATGAAGTATCCCAAGTTCAAGGGAGTCTTGACTCAGCCTCATCTGCGTAGACCTTTGGGGGCATTTACAGGTAATGACAAGATTTTAAAGGATTTCTTGCTTTAGTAAAGGTTGCCCTATGGATTTTTTTTCGTGGCAAACCTGCTAGTACTATATATACAAATAAGGCAAACCCTGGGATGCAGCACAGAGGTAGAGCATGTGCTAACATGCCTTTGTGAGTTTGAAATCTAACATCATAAAAATAAAAAAGTAGAAAATATCTGAATTATTGAAGTGGAATCTATAAAGTGTTATCATAAGTACCACCTTTAGCAAATGAAGTTTCCTGCTATCTTAACTGCTTCATATAAAGAAGTGACAGGGTACAGTTCATTTAACGTGGGCAGGGCTATGCAATCTTACACACCTGAAAATGAAATCCACAAAGCATGAAAGAAGACTTTGCTCACTCCTGCCTGAATCTAACCTTTGCAAAGAAATGTGTTCTGTCAAGGAGGAGGAGGAGGAGAAAACAGTTTTGAGAAGTTCTTTTTTTTAAGATTTATTTATTTATTATGTATACAGTATACAGAAGAGGGCACCAGATGTCATCATAGATAGTTGTGAGCCACCATGTGGTTGCTGGGAATTGAACTCAGGACCTCTGGAAGAACAGCCAGTGTTAACCTCTGAGCCATCTCTCCAGCCCCCGGGAGGTTCTTATAATCATTACTTGTGATTCTTCTATGAATGAGTCCCGGGTTTGAGCTGTCCCCAGTAGCCAGCCTCTCCCGTGTCTGAATGCTGATGTTCGCATGTCACCTCCTACCTAGTACTGCCCCTCCAGTTCACTCCTTCTCCAGGGCAGGAGCCACATTTATTTGATTGCTATGTTAGTGCAAAGCATCACCCTGAGCAATCATTTAGAAAAAGTCACAGCCCATTGTTGGGAAAGAAATGGGCTATTTGAAGAGACTATCAAGTGCTTGTGGGAAAACTCCAAGAAAACAAGAGTCTTGTGACCTCAGTTTTTTCAAACAGGGAATTGTCCTTGGCTCTCGCTCTCCTGGTCCTCATATAGTAGTGGATAGGAGTGAGTTTGCTTCAGAATATTCATTTCATCTAGCTATTTTCATTTATTTATATGCCTCTATGGAAAAATATATTTTAGCCTTGTACAGCTTGTCTGCCACATGTGACTTGCTGTTGTGACTATATACTTGACTCTTGTGGTTCCTCTTAACCCTCTGAGTATAAACTGTCTGATGCCCTGAATAAAGCTGGCATCAAATCCCCTGGAACCAGACTTGCAGATGGTTGTGAGCCCCGGTGGGCTAAGAATCAAGACCAGCATGTGCAAGAGCAGCCAGTGCCCTTAACCACTGAGCCTTGTCTCTAGACCCCATCAGCTTCTTTATGATAACTGGAGATGACGGTGGTAACAAGACTCAACACAGAGTATTTGTAGCGGAGAGAGTGCTCAGAATACAGCTGACACATAGCTGGTACTGTTGGTGTCTACGAAAAGAAAGTATTCACATTTAATGAGACAGGTGAAAATATGCGTTAAGTCTTTAAAAGCCAAACAAAGCTTTGAGCCAGGCATGGTACCTAATGCTGCAATCTCAGTGTGCAGGAGGCCGAGGCTGAAGAATTGTGACTTTAAAGCCAGTCCAACCCAGTCATGAAGCTCCAGGCCAACCAGGACTACCTAGGGAGACTGCATCTAAGAGGAGAAGTGTGATGATGGAGGCTAACAGGGTGATGAAAGTATTCTGAAATCACACAGTGGTGATGGCTGTGCAAATTGTTAGCATATAAAACCCACTGAATTGTAGATTTTTAAAAAGCAAATTTTATGGTATGTGAATTATATCTCAATGAAAAATGTAATGGAAAAAATTCAATTCCATAAATTCATATATATATATATATATATATATATATATATATATATATATATGGCACTTAACCCTACCCTGGCTTTGGTGTGGAGTCTAAAAGAAGGTCCTGGCTCCGGTGGGTCTTGTTTAGGGAGCATCTTCAAAGTAGAGTGTCAGCCCTTTCCTCTCGAATTGCAGAGGAAGATGTTGGAATCCACATCTAGGACTTCCGGACTCAGAACCTTCCGTCCATGACTTGCCCAAGGTCCCATAGGAAGTGTGGAAATCCAGATAACAGGAACCAGCTGGCTAGTTCCAACAAACCACCTTGGGTCATGTTGAGGACAAAAGTTTTCCAGTCATAAAGTTAATTAACCAAGAAGACATTGCAGGATGTTACTGGGTGCAGGTGTGTAGTCAGTAAAGTTTAAAAATTAAAAAAAAAAAAAAAAAAAAAAAAAAAAAAAAAAAAAAAAAAAAAAAAAAAAAAAAAACAAAACAAAAAAAAAAAAAAACCATGGCTGGGAGTGGCCAGTAGCTGGGAAGGCAGAGACTTTGAGGAAAAGCTTGTGTGTAGGTGAGGTTTTCCCGCTGCAGTGAGCCTGTGCGTTCAGAGATAGGGAACAGGGCTCAAGGAATTCTTTTCCTAGAAAGATGCACACACTCAGGTTCTCTTTAACAAACTGAGATGTTTGTGAATTTTATATTCACACCGAATTCACACGAACATGGCTGAAGTCACTGGTGTTTCTGTTGATCAAGTAATTGAAGGTGATGTTTCCACCAAAGAAGGCAGTAGTAGTAAGAACTAAAGAGGCCGTCCGCCTGTCTCACCTGCTTCATTTGATTCCATAAGTTATTTCTCTTTTTAGTTCCAAGTAAATACTAACACCTACCTTACTATTTACTTGGAACTAGAAAGAGAAATAAAAATATAGCTTATCCTTTGAGAAGATTCCATGCCAGAAGCTGTGATCAGATACACAAGAAAAGTAAAATAAAGTGCTAAGCGCCGTCTAGAAAAGGGTTGTAGAAAAAAACAGAGACACAGACCGGAGCGCAGGCAGAAGGCTCCCACCATAACTGACCGTGGGAGGCTGAGCAGGAAGATTTCAGTGAATTTGAGACCAGCATGGGCTATCTGAGGAGTCCCATGGTAAACTAGACTACGGAATGAGACCTTCCCTCAAACAAACAAAACATGACCATTGTGTTGCATTTCGATTTTTTCCTCAAGAGTTTTGTTTTTCCTGGCTAAACAAAACTATTTTTAATAAAGACTTCCTTAGCAGAGCCTCCCCTGGCTGATGGAACAGAGCAAGATTTAGGGAAGAGACAAGAGGGAGGGGCTGGGGGGAGGGACATACGTGGTTAAGGCGAGTTTAAAATTTAATCTGAACAATATCTCTGATACATTCTTTTAGGATGGTTTACATATCTGCTTGTCTGTTTTCTTTTTTAACATTTTATTTTTATTTTATGTGAATTGGTGTTTTGTCTGCATGTATAACTGTGTAAGCGTGTCAGATCTTGGAACTACAGACAGTTGTGAGCCACCATGTGGGTGCTGGGAATTGAACCCGGGTCCTCTGGAAGAACAATCAGTGCTCTTAACCCTGAGCCATCTCTCCAGCCCGTTTGTCTGTTTTCAAGACATGGATTCTCTATGTAGCTCTGGCTGTTCTAGAACTTGCTCTGTAAGCTATGCTGGTCTTGAACTCAGAGAAGCTGCCTCTGCTTCTGGACTGCTTGGATTAAAGGCATGCAACATCACTGTCCGGCTCAAGTTCATTCCTTGAAGAAAGGACTGACAGAAACTGAAGAATCCATTTTACCCAACGCTCTCCACTACTGGTGCCCACACCTCAGAACCCTTTTTAAGAAGAAAAAAGTAGTGTGTAACCTAAAAAGAGAAGAAACCTCTTTGTGCTTCAAAATAATGTACATTTTACCTTCTTTACTGCATCTTAGTGTTGAGTGACAATAGAGATACTCACGTTGCTGGGTGACCGTCAGTCACCACCATAGTGGCTCTTATCTTTACCTTGGTAAGCTCAAGTCCCCTATCTGTTTCCAAGAACGAGACTATTTAAGGTCTCTCATGTAAGTAGAGTCACAGATTTTAAAAAAAAAAAATATTTATGTATATGAGTGCTCTATCTGCCTGTATGCCTGCATGACAGAAGAGAGCATCAGACAGAAGAGGGATCCGAACCCCTTATAGATGGTTGTGAGCCACCATGTACATGCTGGGAATTAAATTCATGACCTCTTGAAGAGCAGCCAGTGCTTTTAACCACTTAGCCCATCTCTCCAGCCCAACAATTTTTATTCTTTCTTCTTATACTTTCAAATCTTGCATTTCCACTTAGTATGTATGGTATTTTGGAGGCTCATACGTGTTGGCTAGCTTTGTATGTGTGTGCATTTCCTTTACCTTCTGTCATGCTGGTGGACTCTGGGCTGTCTCATTCTTCTGACTACTGTAAACTGTGTGCATTAAAACATTAGTGATTAACCCCAAGTTACCAATAATGCATCAATCTCACATTAAGGAAAGTAATAAAAGCACTTCCCCTTGGAGACATTTAGCCAAGAGTGAGTTCGGATTTGAATAATCTACATGCTCCCCTATCTCCCATCCTCCTCCATCTGTGTTTATTAGATTGCCCAGAAAGCATCACATGAGGAAGAGTCGGATGCTCTAAGAAATCTTTAAAAGTTTTACAAGAGATTAAGTCACTGGGTCTAACTGACCCAGACAAGAAACAATACTATGAACATCATGTTCATTAACCAATATCCAAATGTTGTGTTCAACGTTTATGGTGGATATTTAATTTAGAAAAGTCTTTCAACCTCTATTTGTTGTTTTCAGCAAATGATGCATACATATGCATTGTTCTGGGGCAGGAGCATGGAAGAATACATGAATTTAAGATTACAGCTATTCATTAGCTTAGGTTATAAAAATTGGTTACATGGGCAATCTAAGCCAAGTTATGTTTAGTACATTGTTCTCTTAAAGGCAGATTAAACAAACAGGCTGTGTACACAGTAGGACAGCAGCCTTAAGTCTTAAGTAATTTGGGTGTGTTATTACCTCTGGCTGTGAGGTCCAGCAAACGTTCCATTCTCTTAGAATGTATGAGATATTTTCATAGTATTGACCCACCACAATGAGTAACATTGCTGGGAACAGTAGCATTTTGGTATCTGTTCAAGTTCCTGGTTTTTTTAGATCTTTGGATACATAGTTGAAATTTCTGAGTTCTGTGGTTAGTCTGTGAGACTTTGGAGGAAACTACCCAATTGTTTTGCACTCTGCTGAACCACTTTACAAACCCTTCTACCGGTTCCGCCCCTCTGCCTCCCGGTCAGCAACTGCAGAAGAATATGGGGAAAGTCCTGAACTTGGCAGGAGAAGTAGGTGAAAGGGTGGTTCAGTGGTTAAAGTGAGGAACTGAGTCCCAACCCTGGACCTCACAGAAAGATGCTAGGCTTGTGGCATGCATTTGGAATACTAGCCCTGAAGGGCAAGACAGGGCTTGGCGAGTCCGTGTCTAATGTCCACATTGAGGATGGCAGTGCTGTAGACATACTTGCTTAGAAAAAAAAAATGAGGCTTATGCAATGTGGCTTGAATACGCAGTGTCCCCTATTGGACTATGTGTGATGATGCTGTCTGGGGAGAGCTGTAGAATTTAGAAGAAGTTGAGCCTTGAGGAGGAAGTGGCTCACTGAGGGTGGGTCTTGGAGTTTTGTGGTCTGGTCCACTTTCTGCTGACCATACTCTGCTTCTTGATCTCCATGCAATAGCAGCTTCAGCTGAGAGTCAAAATGACCCCTTCCTTTCTCACATTGCAAAGACAAGTGACCAATAACCTTCTCCATCCACTTGGATTTCATCTGGTTTGCCAGCCTATTAGACAGATGCTGTTTGCATTCACAGTGAGTCATTTGGCTGGTCCTGTCTGGGAATACCTCCACTAGCGTATTCAGAAGTGTGCTTTACTAACCCCATGTAGCCCACTCAGATTACCTGTCACACCAGCTTTGCTTCTTATTATCTTGTTGGTTTTTTTAATTTTGTTTTTGAGGCCAGGGAATTGTGATATAAATACATACACACACACACACACACACACACACACACACACACACACATATATATATATATCACGAGGGGACTGAGGACAGAGGACCCAGAAGAACATGGCGCACTGAATCAACTAAGCAGGGCTGATGCTCTCACAGAAACTGAAGCAGTGAGCATGGAGGAGTTTGCAGGGTTCTGCACCCGGTCTTCTGCATATATGTTCTGGCTGTTAGCTTGGTGTTTTGTGGGACTCCTAACAGTATGAGCAGGTGCGTCTCCGACTCTTTCGCCAGATCTTGGGGCATTAGCTTTCCTTGTCCAGACTCAATATGAGGGGATTTTGTCCTATTATATTTTGCTTGGTAGTGCTCACTTGTTCTTAGAGGCCTGCTCCATTCTGAAGGGAAACGGAATGGGGGGGAGGTGCTGGGAAAATGGAGGGTGGAGAAATTGTGGTCAGAATGTATTGTATAAAAGAAAAATTTTGGGGCTGGAGAGATGGCTCAGAGGTTAAGAGCACTGACTGTTCTTCCAGAGGACCTGAGTTCAATTCCCAGCAAAACCACATGGTGGCTCACAACCATCTATGATGAGGTCTGGTGCCCTCTTCTGTAAAACTGTATGCATAATAAATAAATAAATCTTAAAAAAAAAAAAAAGAAAAATTTTTTTACAGTTAAAAAAATAAAAATAAAATGCTGATTGGCCAGTAACCAGGCAGGAAGTATAGGCAGAGCAATCAAACTAAGGATAATGGGAAGGAGAAGGATGGGGTCAGAAGTCACCAGCCAGACCCAGAGGGAGCAGGAGATGAACATGCCATTCTAATAAAGGTGCCACCATGTGCCAAAGCATATATAGAAATACAGGTTAAATTAAAATGTAAGAGTTAGTTATAAGCCTGAGCTATTGGCCGAGTATTTAAAAAAAACAAAAAAACAAAAAAAACAAAACTTGCACAGGCTTCAGGGAGCTCCTATGTGCCCCCTAACCAGTTTCTCTTCATGTTGGCACAGTGCTGTGCTTGTAAAAAGGAAGCATTGGAGACTGACCAGTAACTAGCAACCAGGTGTTAGACTTGGTTCGGACTTTGCCAGCTCTTTTCTCCGTTGCAGAGAACACTCAGGAGCCCCTTATGTGCCAGCAGCTCAGCTCCTTGATAATCAAACCTTCTTGTGCTTTATCCTCTAGTTTCGTGTTGCCCTGTGTCCAGTGGGAACCGTGTTCTAGGCAGCCTGTACTTCAAGCATGGCAAAGACAGAAGGGGACTGACGAGGTGAATGGGATGGGATAGTGTGCTGGAATTGAAGGTCACATTCCTGCAGTAACCCTGTTCTCACCGGCTGACCTTCCTGTCTCCTCACAGTGGTGTGGGACATAAGGGGCAGGGAGGAGAATCTCTCTGGCATGCCTCTCTTCATCAAAGCATTCACACCATTGAGAAGCCTCTGAGACTTTGTCTGAAGCTGCCTTCCCCCCAAAGGCCCCATCCTCCAGTTCTGTTGCACCAGAAGTTAGCATTCCACAATTGAAAATGGAAGAGACACAATAACACAGCTCAGTCTGTAGTACGACTGGAACACAGGGTGAAAGAATGAATCTATGCTGCTTCCACACCCACGATGGGCAGTTTGTTGTAAGACCCCCTCCTCACATTCCTGAGCTCTCTAATCCAAATGAAGTTTCTGGGAACTGAGCCCTGAAAACTCATCTCCACAGTAAGGCACTTGCCTGTGTTCTAGGTTCTCACTTCCCAGGAAGCCATCCTGCCATCCAGACACATAGGGCTCCCTACAGACATCTGACACAGTGGCACACACTTAAAATCTCAACCCTGAGAAGTCAGAGCCAGCAGCTCTCAGAGGCCTGTGAGCTTCCATATGAGTGAGAGACCCTGTCTTTAAAAAAAAAAAAAAAAAAAGGGCTGAAGAGATGGCTCAGCCATTAAAGCCAGACTCACAACCAAAATATCAAAGTGGTGGCTGATGCCTGAGCAATGACATCTAAGGTTGTCACCTGACCTTCAAACACACATAAACACATGCACAAAGAACACACACACAAATGCTTTGCACTGTGCATTGCCACCACACTACACAACACCCACGAACACTGCCTGAAACACCTCTGCTCAGATTTGAAACTAGTGACTGTTAGAGCTGCAGTGTTCTTACTGTCCTTGTAAACACACCGTGGGTTAATTACTGAAAACAAAGATTTTTACTCTTTACCTGCCATCTTCTCAAGCATGAAAGTATCAAATAAGTAAACCTTTGAATGGGATCCTGTTAGACAACAAACCCATCTTCCCAAAAGCAAATCTGTGTTTTATCCTTAATAGGTATTATAATTATATGCATACCAAAGGATTTTTAATTAAATTTCTTTGTTACTTATTTTTACACACATTATATATTCCTATATAACATTTTTCAAGCAAAAAGTCATCATGGTGGAAAAAGTTTAAGAATTAGGTCAATTGATAAAATGCTTGTTTTGGAGCCATGTAGACCTGAGTAGAAGGGCCACCCAGAACCCATGTCAACAAAATCGTGTGTGGAAGCCTGTGCTGGGAAAGAGGAACCGGGCAGATCCTAGAGCCAGCTGTCTAAGCAACCTAGCCTACCTGGCAAGTTCCAAGCCAGTGAGAAACTATCTCAAAAAAAAAAATACAAAAAGGTGGATGGCATTTGAGACCTGAACACACACTCACCAAACCGCAGTGTTCTTTCGTTGGTCTGTGTATAGACGGGCACCTATGAGGACTGCTTTCTCTTGGCCCTTTCCCTCAAGGCACATTCTTATACTAATAAGTGTGAGTTTTTTCTTCCAATTCCCTTTGGCTCTCTGGCTGGGAGTGGAATAGTTGAGTCATATGGTTACCCTGGGTGTGACTTTTGAGAAACTGCCAATTGTTTGCACTTTAAAACAAGACCTGTTTGAGATGAAAGCCCCTGGCACTTCTGCAGTGGGGATGGGAGTTCCGTGGAGAAGGAGGAGATTGAAGCCACATGGACTCACATTGGCCTTCTGGTTGTGTTGTTTATTGTTGGCCCTGGGGATGACAGGGATCAGAAGTGTTTGTAATTCAAAGGCCTATCCTCACTTCGGAGCTGCACCGTTTCTCTGTCTGGGGTAAACTATACTAATGTTAGAGTTTGCCACAGAGAAATCGTTCTCCAGACTTCAGAAATGGTCATAGTGTATGCAGACATTTCTGGTTCCATTCATAGGACTTGAACACCAAACCTGATTGGTATAAGGACTGAAGCAAAAGCTAGGGAGTTTATTTGGGAAGGCAGAATATCACTAAGGTCAGAGTGGCCAGCAACACAGACCAGAGCTAAGAACGGCTTCGATCAAGCTAGGCAAGGGAGCAGGTGACAAGCTCAGCTAGGAGTTGTTTTAGTACCTTTTTTTTTTAACTTTAAAAAAATTTATATAGTTATGTATGAATAATCTGTCTGCAAGTATGCCCACATGCCACAAGAGAGCATTAGATCCCATTTTAGATGGTTGTGAGCTACCATACATTATGTGGTTGCTGGGTATTGAAATCAGAACCCCTAGAAGAACAGTCAGTGTTCTTAAACACTGAGCCATCTCTCCAGCCCATTTTAGAATCTGAAACTTTGGGTTCAGATCTCAGTTTCTCTACTTGTAGTTGAAGCAGAACTTAACTTTCACCAAATTCATTTTTTTCATTTGCAAAATAGGAGCATTATGGAGATGGTGTGAAATTATTTGAATAAAATAAATTCATATAGGTGAAATGATTCTTATGATATCAGAGGCCTATATTGGTTACAGGGTCTGGTTTTGCTAGATCCTGAGAACAAACCCCCAAGACCCTGCTAAGTTGGGAAAGTTGGGACTAAGTTATAGCTACATGCACACTTAGATTTGCAAGTCTCTGGGTGCAATCATAATCATCCCTCCAAAAAAGGATTCTCTAACAAAACCACTTAAGAAACCAGTCTCCCTCTCCTGGCTTCAAAAATCTACTTTAAATCATAAATTTGCATGTTGATTGTCTTAAAATTACCTTCAGGCCAGGGAAATGGGTGAGCAGGTAAAAGTAATTATGGCTGCACAAACCTAACAACCTAGATTTAATCCTAGGACCAGTGTTATTAGCTGGAGCTGGCAGCATGCATCTGTAATCCCAGCATCAGTGGGATGAGAAGTTTAGAGAGGAGACCCCCCCCAGGAAGCTTGTGTTAGTATGTAACACAGCAGCAGAAATAACAAGAGAGACTCTGCCTCAAATGCAGTGGAAGATAAAAACTAACCCCGAAAAGGTGTCCCCTGATTTCCATACGTGTCATGATGTGTGTGTGCAAACACACACACACACACACACACACACACACACACACTTTTTTTTTCTACTGTTTCCTCTGCATCCACATCAAATGCTTTGTCTTTGGTTGAGTCTGGTAGACAGGTTTTCCCAGTAGGTATGAAACTGTAGGTCTAAATAAAGGACTCTATATGCTTTAAAAATAACAATTAGTAGGGCTGGAGAGATGACTCAGTGGTTAAGAGTGCTGGCTGCTCTTCCTGGGTTCAATTCTCAGGTTCTATATCATGGCTCACAACCATTTACAGTTCAGTTCTGGATGGTCTGATGCCCTCCTCTGACCTTCATGGGCACTAGGCATGTGCGTGATACACAACCACATGCAGGCAAAACACCCATACATGCACAACTTACTTTAAAGAAAAAGAAAACCATTAACAATGGCAATACAACAGGAAACCTCTTGTATCCAAGCAAAACTCTCCAAGGGGTCATTTAGAAATGAACACTTTTTTTAAAGTCTCGCTTTTATTTACTGCAAAGAGTTTACTCTTTAGGAAGACCCACGGGTTGAAAGCCGAAGCAAAGGGTTAACACTTCAAGACCATAGCAGTGTAAACAGAGATCACTACCATTAATAGGGTATGTAGAGCACTGCATGAAAGTATTACAGCCCTTCCTCTCTCCTATCTCTCAGTGAGCTCAACATAGCTTCTGTTCATCCTTGCTGATGTAATTCAATGAGCCGACCTGCAAACACAGCCAGTGTCCCGATGAGACATACCAGCATGAAGACTCCAAGGAGAATGTGGTCCATCACCATGGCAACATACTTCCATTCCTCAGATGCCTGTGAGGGAAGAAGGCAGTAGACAGAAATCTCTTAAGATGGGACACAGGCTCATAGCATCCCCTATTGGCCTGGCCTTCAGTATGTAAATCTCCAAGCCTTCACACTTGAAGCTGATATTATGAGTTTTAGTTTTTGTGTAATTTTTACACCAAACTAAAGTAGTTCAGGGTAGTCAGCACAGCACATCTGAGGTCAGTAACTGTAGTTTGAAGACAACTCATTGGTCAGGTCAAACCCACCTGTCACATTCATGCATTTCATCACTTAAACCCAGAGGTGTGGACCTGAAGCCACAAAGCTTACATTATTGGACTCCTGGTCTGACTTCATGGTCTCTGCGATGTACTTAACACCCTCAATGGCACTTTTCACTTCAGGGTGCTTGATCAGCGGAGAGTGGAAGCCCATAGGTGGAGGCCCCGGCTTCCCAGAAATGTCAGAGATATCTATGTCTTCTGTGAAAATCTTTTTCTCTTGTTTATCTCTGGAAGGTCTTTTCATTGTGGAGAAAAACATAATGTTTGGGATAGTGTCGATAAAAACCTAACACAAAAAAGAAAAAATCCATGGCATGAGACTTCTTGTCAACATTTCAACAACCACTGTCTTTGAATTAGCCATGTGATCTCAGGCAAATCTCTAAGCGTCTCTAGTCCTCATCCTCCTTGAATTTAAAACCAAAGGACGACTGGTCAAGGACAATACATGTCTTGGCAATCAGAATTACAGCTGTGATTCTGTAATGTGAGCAGTTGGCCACTGGAGGGAGCTTGTGTGCAGCGACCAATGCTACGTTACCAGGCTGCAGGCAACGGAAGGGACAATGTGTTTTCAGATCATATGATTAAAGTCCACTCCTGCAGCCTCAAGGATGTAGACATTTAGCCACGTAGAATAACTCAACTGTTTTCTTCTGGTTTCTGTTGCCGGTGTTAAGTATACAGAGTCATCTAACAGAGACAGTTAGTGTCCTACAGAAAATCTACATGGTAAACCATTATTACTGACATGAATGCCAGACAGTATAGTATCTCTATGATGTTTATCAAAAATGGGTATATTTGGCTCACTGGTACAGTGCTTGTCAAGAATGTTTAAGGCCCTGCGTTCAATCCCCAGCATGAAAACAAAATTAACTGATTAAAATAAAAAGACATCAGTGAGGTAGTAACACATTTTCAGTTCAATAATATAAATATTTGAGAGCACATTTCTCATATCAGGGCCCTATTTTCTCCCTAGTCCTTATTCTACTCTCAAATGATGATTTTTTAACAGTTAAAATAAGCATGTCTATTCACAAATTGGAAAACACACCAATAGAAATTTTAAGAATGTCCTTGCCTGGTTTGGTGGTATATACCTTTAGTCCCAATATGCAGGAGGCAGAGGCAGATGGATCTCTGTGAGTCTGAGGCCAGCTTGGTCTACAGAGCAAGTTCCAGGACAGCCAGGGCTACACAGAGAAACCTTGACTCAAAAAACAAACAAACAAAGAATGTTCGAGTGCTAAGACAGGGATCTATTAATTTCTAATCAGATTATTCCATAAGCTTAAGTGGGCTTAACTCATTTTACTTTTCTTCTGTCTTTGGGAAGGCTACATGAGCTGTCCCCATAAAAACTGCTCCAGGTTCCCTAAGCCCAGAAGGACTTTCAATCTGAAGTATTCCAGGTATTAGCTAGGGTCTCCTTGGTGTCACTGAGCGGAGACCTGTGAGTCTCGGCACTCACCTTCCGCACCCATTCAGGCATGACGTGGGTGCTGGGCGAACGGTGGTGCGTGTTGATAACAATGACAGTGATGATGATGGATGCGATGACGAAGACCATGGTGAACAGCATGTATTTCCCGATCAGAGGCACAGCGCTGGAGGTGGAAGGGATCAGCTCCACGATGACCAGAAGGAACACAGTGAGAGAAAGTAAGACGGAGATGCTCAGGGTCATCTTCTCCCCTAGAAAGACAGAGGAAGAAATGCAACAACACCCACCCATTCCTGGAACCCCAGGACTTCAGAATGTGACTGTATTGGATATGGGGCCATTAACGAGATAATTAAGGCAAAGCAAGACTAGAGGGTTACAGGTCGGAGGGTTACCGATATCACAATAAGGAGGACTTCAAACACAAACACGCACGAGGAAGACTGTGAGGACATAGAGAAGGTTCTTCCTCAGAACAGATAAAGCCTGCTGGCTCTCTACTCTCAATTTGAGCATTTAGAGCTATGAACAACAAACTGCTGCCGTTTAAAGCACCTGTTTGTGGCATTCCATCAAGGCAATCCTCGTACACTCATCTGCCACCAGAACCCAAGGTGAAGGAATGTAGCTGCCATGTGTGACCACAGAGTCTTCCCTCCACTGACAGCATCTAGTGCCCGGTGTCTCCATTACAGGTTGCTAAGCAGTGAATGGGGACTTCAGTTCGTGCCCTGGACTCTTCCTTTCTGTTGGGACTCAGGACAACAAGAGAGATTCTGGGTTGGCAAGCTAGCGTCAGGGTAGAAGTTTAACTAAGCCTCAGTACTGGTCTTTTTGTTAGCCAGCAGATGGCTGGACAATCCAGGAATATATTTCTCTCGGTATGAAGCAAGCTGCAAGGCCAAACCGAGGAAAAGGCAAACTCTGCCAGCAGGGCCTGTCTTCCGCATGCCCAGGGCTCTTGACCTCTCTACTTCCTCTCGCTTTAGTTCAGAGAGTTTATCTTCTCACTCATTTTGCAGTTTATTTTCTTTTTCATAGTAGGGAACACCTAAGCCCCTGTCTTTCTCCTGACGGTCTTGAGTCACAGAGGTCCTGGCTGGGTAGGTAGCAGGAGGGTCAGGTTGGGTGTTATAGAGAACCTTGGCTCTGCTCTTGTTGGGGTCTCTGGGGAGGGTCTCTCAAATTGCCCTGCCTGAGGTTATTGTAGACCTCTTCATAGCCTTCCAGATGGAGACATAAGTCATCCTTCTGTATCTGCAGATTTCTCAAGAATTCAGCCAAACTCAGATTGGAAATATACAGAAAAATTAAATCTAAATCATATCTATATTGAACACATGGAGACTCTTCTGCTCTTGTTTCCTAGACAATACAGTGTAATAATTATTTTTGTAGCCTTTACAGTTTATCAAGAAATAACTTGAAGTGTCAAGGTTGTGCAGAAGTTCCATATGACTATGATGCCATTTGATATGAGGGATTTGAGCATCCATAGACTCCAGGACCCAAAGGCATCCTTAAACTGGTCTCTTATGAATACTGAAGAGGGACTAAGACGAAATAGAGTAAAAGCATGGAATCCTCAGTTCTACCCCCAAGAGAAGACATTAGACTTATAAACATTAAGCTATCTAGTTATTTACCATTTCTTATCTAATAACATTATTTAGTTATATACTCAGTAGTCATAACCATTTTATTATACAGTCATAATTCAGCATTTATAGATGCTAATTAGCTTCATGTTTCTCTAGTGGTGTCTTCTCTCCTTGCTTTCAGAAGTTTCATTTGATTGGGAAGTTGTAAATATTTATTTGCCCTTATTGGTTCAAAAAGAAGTATGGGATGCAAGAGAGATGCCCCAGCAGTTAAGAGCATTGGCTGTCCAGTCCCCATGTCCACATGGCAGCTCACAGCCATCTATGACTCTGATTCCAGAGAAAACCATCCTTCTTTGGGCCTCTATTAGCACCAAGAACACACATGTAGTACACAGACATACATGTAGGCACAATACTCATACACATAAAAATAAAATAAAAAGTATAAATATGGAGGTGTGTGTGCTAGAGCGATAGCTAAATGGTCAAGCGCGTGTGTTGCTCTTCCTGAGACTCTGCATTTGATTCCCAACTATGAGCTCTACTGTCTATCTGCACCCATCCACAGTGACGAGGATCTGAGTCCTGGTGACTCTGTTAGCACAGTTATTCCTAGCTATCCCTAAAATAGCAGCAGGAGCTCCATAGCAGCCGTTGTCATGGTAACTGCACTCACCTGAGTCTGTGGGCAGGTAAAACACCAGGCTGGTTAGAAACGAGAAGAGCAGGCAGGGGATGATGACATTGACAATGAAGTAGAGGGGCAGGCGCTGCATGACGAAGTGGTAGGTGATGTCCAGGTAGGGCGTGTTGGGGCAGCAGGAATAGAACACCCAGTGCTTCCAGCCCCGGGCCTCCTTGATTACCCACTCCCCGCTCTCCATGAAGTTACTCAGGTCTGGCTCATCGCTTTCCTGAGAAACATAATAAGGTTTGCAGAACCCCGATCCACCACCCTGAGGAGGGTCAATGACATGGCAACCATAGCCCATTCCAAGGATCATTTCCCCAAGAGTAGTGTTGGGTCCCTTTTTGGGAAGGTTAATAGGTTTATTTCCTATTGCATGGGTTATATAATAAGTTAGGGTTATTCATTTTGACTCTACATTCAAATGTCCAGTAAATTATAAAGCACTGATACCTGAGCCCCACTCAGAACTCATTATGAGCATTCTTGTGACAACACACAGCAAAGTGAATTCTTACTTTGTTCTTCCAGGCAAGAACCTTGGCACTCAACCGTAAGCCATATAACAGATGCTTCTCTCATGCAGAATGGCGCTTGGAGCCTGTGATTGTTGGGAGGCTGACTTCAATACCTGGGTGGCCCTATTCCTGAAACCAGCTTTATCCCACTACCTACCGGGTTGATTGCCACCACAGAGCCATCATAGGTCCAGGTGCCCAGCTTCATGCTGCAGTTCTGCTCATCAAAGGGAAAATGAGTAACAATGATCTCACAGTAGCTTTTAAAGATGGCGGGAGGTGTCCAGGTGATATGGCCGGTGTAGTCCAGGAGCACCTTGGTGAATTTGACAATGGCAAAGTCGCCATCTGCACTATGATTGGGATAAGAGAGAAAAAGGAGTGGAAGGTTACGTGCCATGCATTCAGGTTCTTTTGTAGCTTTTGATGACGGTGCATGTCTTTGAAAGCATGTGTAAAGGTTACCACAGAAGTCACATATGGAGAGAAGCGTTGGAGACGTACAGCATTGGGTATTGCATTATTTAGTGTTGATAAGTGGGTGTCACTTCTAACCCTCAGCCCTGCCTGCTCCTCCCTGTCCCAGGTACATAGGTTTTTTTTTGGTGATAAAACTCTTTAGAAGTTTATTTTAATATGTTGGTAATATTCCTAATTTATGCTGCAAAAATGGCTATGAGCTTTTCCAAAAGTTACATTTTCTTTAACTTAAGCATAGTTTTAGAAAGAAGTATGATTGGCTTCCATCTTGCACGCAATCTTTTTTATTTTATTATCTGAATCTGCTTGGTTATTCAAACGGGAAACCGTACTTGAGTTGTAAACTAGACAGTGTGAAAACACTTGCCTTCTGTTGTAGGTTGTTGCTGTTGTTATTGTTGTTGTTGTTACTCAGTAACTTGAATATTGTTTAATGTGCTGTAAGGCATTGTAAAGATTATCTGCAGCTGTTAAAAATGGTAATGTACAAACGTGAATAGACACTTATCTATAACATGGATAAGTTTTGTTTCGCCTATAATAGATGTTTATTAAAAAAAAAAGTAATGGGGCTGGAGAGATGGTTCAGGGGTTAAGAGCACTGACTGTTCTTCCGGAGGACCTGAGTTCGATTCCCAGCACCCACATGGCAGCTGACAACTGTCTGTAATTCCAAGATCTGACACCCTTACACAGTTATACATGCAGGCACAACACCAATTCACATAAAATAAAAAGTGAGGGGACAATTAGTCTTTTTTTCTCCTAGCCTCTGCCTCCCCTCCTCCCATTTTTCTAACCCCTCCCTTTTTTTGCTTGCACAGGGTGCACTATTGAAAGCATTGAGATTGTATAAATCTGGTTAAAAGCTACAAGATAGCAAAATCTTGTAGCTATTGAATAAAAAAGTTGTACTAGAGAGAGACAGGCAGACAGAGAGAGAGAGAGGGAGAGAGGGCTCCAATATCGCATTCTGATTATGGCAGAGCTCCCCAAATTTCTATTATAATAAGACTCACTGGGAAAATGGTCAAAACCACACCTTCCTAGGCACCAGCTAAGTATGGTGGTGGTATGTCTCTGTGATGACAGCACTCCAGAGGCTGAGGCAGGGGATTAAGACTCCTCAGTTAGTCTGGGCTACACAGCAAAATCTACTCTATCCATCAGTCAGTGCACCGTGAAAGGAAGAAGGTCGCTTCTTCCTGAGCACTAAGGAAGCCACAAGTCAGAAGATCAGAGGAAGAATGTGGGAGTCTAACAGACTTCAAGGAGTAACAAGTGCCACGGGCCCTTTGCACCTCAGCTTTCCTTTCCAGTTCCCAGAGACACTTGAATGTGTACTCTGGAGAGTTGACTGGAAAACCTGGAAATTTAAAGTAAGACCGCTGAACACGAGGGAAAGGACTGGGCGCCCTTCTGAGGGCTGTTTAGAACTTGGTGGGCCGGTTGCAAACTCAGAGCTGTCTTCTAGCCAACAGCTACTGTAGGAAAGGGAGGGAGGGAGGGAGGGAGGGAGGGAGGGTCACAGAGCCAGCTCCTCCCTCCAAAGTGTGGCCTTCAGCACCAGGCTGTCCAGGGAGGCCATGTGAGTCTGAAGACCCGATACAGCCACACATCTGGACTCCCTCTCAGAAGCTGGAAACCCTGATCTTTAAAAACCAAAACTTCCATTTCCTCTAGTTCTGAGGATTCAATACATGGGCTTCACTTCAATACACGGGCTTCACCGGTTAACAAATCCTCTACCACTGACTTGCATCACCAGCTCATATTAACCATGGAGATGCTCTTTATGAGACTGTGGAGAGGGCCAGAGCTGACGCGGGGTTCTCACTAAAGAGAAGACACTGCGTCCATCAGCATCTCTGTACAGAAAGGTCCAATGGGAGATTTGGGTCAAGCTGGAATCCCAGCTATAGCTGGACTGCATGTAATATCTTGGAGGGCCAGCAGAGGGCATCATTTTCATCCACCACCCCAGAAACATCTGCTGGGACGCCCAGCTCTCACAGCAGCGGTATGTGTGGGATCAGATACAGTCTGATTCTCTAGCTGACTGCGCATGCTCCTGCTCCTGCCTTGGAAGAATGCTCTTGGAAATGAATATTCCCTGACAAATGAAGGGCATATGATAATGAACGTGTCATTAAGCCAAGTGTCTTGAATCACATTATAATTTCACAACATGCAGTCTGTTGCAGGGTCCCGTGGATGGCAACGCAGGCATCCGGGTATTGGTGCTGGGATGGATGGCATTCAAGATGTGATAAATATGACCCCTGGGGGTTGAGACTCATTTGCTGGCAGGGAGGGTGGGGTGAGGGGGAGCGGGTTGGGGAGGGCAGGGAGGGCAGGTTATTTGATTCCAAGGAACTCAGAGATGGAAGCCCAGGTGACTAGGATGGTTGCCACATGCTCCACTGCGGCTCTCCGGGATTAATGTCCCCACCCACAGCCCTGATTCAATTTGGCTCCCATAATTGTTTCTATTCATAACATAGGACGCCATATGGCACCCCTCGCCTGTCAACGTGGCTCTGATTTTAAGAATTATTTAATGCAAACGGTGGGGAAACGCATGTGGCTGTCCTTCCCAGGGGGGACCCTTGGGCTACCCTTCATGGTTTTGCTTACTTGTTATAGAGAACAACATCCGGCCGCCAGATCTTTTCCGAAGGGATGTGGATTTTTTTCACTCCACCATAGTCATCTGGATTCCATTTCAAGTTGTAATCTACCCATTGCTAGAAAAGGAGACATTTCACTGATTAGGACGTGGAATCAAGGTCTCATCTAGAGTGATCCAGAATCCCTGTGGGCTCTAGGAATGCAATGGCACCAGTTGATTTGAATTTTGGTGGAATTCACTCTTGCAAGTGCTAGCTCATACTTCAGAAGCCCTTAGTTGTATCTTTACAGAGAAATTAAGTTAAAATGAGGTCATTAGGGTAAGCCCCAGTCTAACAACCTTATAAAAAAGGAAATTTAAACATGGCAAACACACGCACCACACACACACACACACACACACACACGCACACTCTACACTGAGAGAGTGTTTAGTGAACATGACAACAGCCATTTACAAGCCTAGAAGAAAGTTCTGGAATAGATTCCCCCACACAATCCTCAGAAGAAACCAACTCCAATGACACATTAACTTTGGAACATCTGGCCTCCAGACAGAGCAATGATAAATTCCTATTGTTGAAGCTTCTAGTTTGTATTCCTTGGCTTTTGCCTCCTAGGAGATGAGTCCACACAGAGAAGAAGAAACATGGAAAGAGCTCAAATCAAACAGGATATCAGGCTATACCAGATATATATGCCCCCGCCATCCCAAAGGACCTACTTTCAACATTTTGGTATTTGATCCTATTTCCTAGATTGATTTCATTTGGACCCAGGTTTGATTTTAGGTGAATAAAAGTAACATAAATGCAATTACCCAGATGTATTACCTGTTTCAGACGAACGTTGGTTGTTACAATCTGATTGACTTCATCCTGAAAATAGAGAAGCCCCCTTTTAGGACACATATAAGGAAGCCAAGGGCGGGTGAGGGTGGGTGCCACAGGGTGGGTGCCACAGGGATCCTCTGGCATTCCTCTTACCACATTGATGAGCTGGATCAGCTGCAGGCCCACAGTGACCTGTACGATCTCACGGTGGTCCTCCACTGGCCGCACCACATTGCTGTAATCCTTAAACAGCTTCTTGACCAGACGAGTCTCATGTTCAGAGCCCAGAACAAGGCCAGCTGGGCAGCAAAGGGTGCATATCTTGTCAAACACTGTTCCCCATGCACACCCTCTCACCACCATTAGAGGCATAGCCAGCTAATGAAGGGTACACAGAGCACTGTCAAAGGCAGTCTGAGTCCCTTCCCAAACACAGTTGCTGCTGTGGTCCCCTACCCAGGAACAGTTGGTTAGGACAACACATGCTCTCTCCATAGGTAACCTTACTTAACGCGGCCCCTGACCATTTCACACTTTCCAGGAGGCCACACAAAGACACACTATAGAAAGGCTAGCACAGGTGTTTTAGAGTCTGGACATGGTATAAGAAAACCTTGGGCTGGCCAGCATCCTAGCTCAGGATGCCATGACCAGTTTGAAGTGGATGCTAGCTGGCCACAGTGAACAAAAGAGAAAATAATAAGTGTGGGCTAGCTTATGGAAAACTTGAAACCCCACACACTGTTAGTGAGAATATAATATGTTTCGTTTCTCAATAATCTAAACCCAGAGTTACCATCTGACCCAGCAAGTTCACTCCTGGGTGTACCCCCAAAAGAGTAACTAAATTATGTGTATCATACTCAGATGGTGGAAACAACTCTAAGTGTCATTAACAGATAAGTAGATGGATACATTATGGTATATTCAAGGGATGGAATATTATTGATTCATAAAAAGGAAATGAAGAGGGTACTGTTGCAGCAGGGATACACCTTAATAATGTGAAGCTAGCACAAAAAAATCAGATATCAAGAGAGAGGGTACGTGCCGTGTGAGACATCGGAATAGTAACTCCATAGAGGTGGTTCCTTGTGACTGGGAGAACAGGGCCACTTATGGGATCAGAGATGGAAGAGGTGCAGAGCTAGGTAATAATGATAACAACACTGAACCGTGTACTTTAAATGCTTAAAATAGTCAGGTTTACATAATATATGCTTTACCTCCATTTTTACAAAGCACTGCTGGTAGTACCATGTACCAATTAAAAGAGATAAATAAATAAACAAGCAAACAAACAAACCTGTGCTTTGATGACTCATGTAGGACTTCTACTCAGAATACACTTTCTTTCTTGGCTTTCCCAGGTACTACCCCCTGAGACTGCTAAGGCAAGCCAGCTGTTCTGATTGACCTTCAGAAGAAGCTTGACTTGCCCAAGGTCGTCCAGCCAGCAGAACCCTCACATTCCATGTGGTAATCCCACACCAACTCTTAATTTTATGAGTGTGGTGTGCTCTGGCTACAACCCCTCAACTGCATACACCCGTGCCCCTAGGAGAAAATCCCTCCCAAATCCACCATATGCCTTATGAGGATGTGCAGAACTTCAGTCTGACAAGGACTAAGGTGGACTACCCAGAAACAGACACACAACCCATTTACCCCTATCATATAACTAGAGATTCCCTTTCTGAAGGCTGTTGCTGAGGTTACCATTGAAGAGAGTAAGCTTAGCTCAAGAAATGTCATTTTGTATTCTAGTAGCCATAGAGATAAAATCCACATTCCTGGCAGGGGCTTACCCAGTTCTAGGAGAGAATGAGCTGGACCCCTGGATGATCCAGGTGGGGTCCAGGACTAAAAGGAGTCTTCCATTTTACAGAACTATGCAGAACTAAAGCAGACAGAGCCCTGAGAAAGAGTCCCTCACCCAGTTCCCAGAGACCATAGCTAGAAACTGCTGTTCACAGAGGGGCAGCATGACCTAAGTTCCAACTGCAGAATCCATACCACCCTGACTCTGCTACCCGATTAACAAATGCTCTAGTCAAAACATACCACCATCATTCCTGGGCCCAGATTCAAGAAGAAATTCCCCAGATTAGCTGTCAGCACACAACCTTGTACTAGAGTAACCCCAAATTGTGGTTTTTCCCTTTAAAAGTGGCTGTTAAGCTCCCCGCAGGAGCCCCTCCTGATCTTGCTATGGAAAGAGCTGGACTGGGTTCCCTGCCATGGCTTGTATTTACATCAATAAACCTTGCTATTGCATTCCACTACGTCCTTGTCTCTGGTGGTCTCTCCAGAGTCGCAACTTTGGGCATAACACCATAACTTCTCCATAGGCCAAGAAAACTTTAGAAACTGAGGGACTGAGATGTGTTTTCTCTTTGTGCAGTGGCGTTAATATCACTTAGAGCCTGGATCTTCACGAAGTCACCAGTGCTATGCATTAGTATGTTAAATTCTATGAACATCTGTAATCCTCCTGAATCATAACTATTCACCTGGTGCCCCCCTAGCCCCCACAGCTTCACAGAAAAGAATTCTGAGTTTCAGTTGGTAGCCATGTCTTCCCAGGTCCATGCCCTCCTAGTTAGAGGCAGGATTATAAACAAGCAGTTTATTTCTTTTCTAAAGGTTAAATGTAATTGCCATTTGGATTTGAACCTTTCAGCATGGTTTAAACATCTTCACTGGGACCCCGGTGGACCCTGACCTAGCCTATATCTCACATTTTAGAAAGCTCTCTTCATTTTCTGAACCTCAAAACTTCCAATAATCTCAAAGAGGTCCACCTAAACAGAATCTTCTCATAACCCTCCCCCACAAACTGTTCGTCTGCTGATGACCCTCAAGAGAGGGTGTTATGTAAGATACTTTTTTTTGGTTTTGAACAGGAGAAACACACTAGAAAGCAATGGCTAGAGCAGAGGGTCAGCATTATGTCCCAGGAAAGCTATGAGTCCAGCTTACTAAGAAGAAGAGAACTGGGATGTGCAGCATGCCAGAGGTACTGGCCTCCTCCCCTAGCCCATGGCAGGGGCCCTGTTCCCTCCACAGGGAATTTCCTTCCCACTGTATATTTCTTAGATTGAGTTCAACGGTGAAGTGAGGAGACACAAATCCCCCCTCCCCAACACACACACTGTTTATAGAAAATGTAATGTAACCCATTGCCAGAAAACAGCCCAGAGGACCATCAGTAATAGAATGAGTAAGCAATACTCTACAAGAGAATTTTACAAGACTCCAAGGAAGAATTCTGCAATTCCCTTCCCAGTTACAATATGGCTTGGAGAGTTGGAGCCAATAGTGTCTGTAAAAGGCTTTCATTAAAAAGGTGGGTTGTGGGGCTGGAGAGATGGCTCAGCGGTTAAGAGCACTGACTGTTCTTCCAGAAGTCCTGAGTTCAATTCCCAGCACCCACATGGCAGCTCACAACTGTCTGAAGTTCTAGTTCCCGGCAAAACACCAAGGGAAATAAATAAAGTTTAAAAAAAAAAAAAAAAGGTGGGTTGTAAGGAGAAAACAAAGCAGATCAATGTCATCCCTTTTAGCCAAGTCATATTGAAACTCTTTATCCCAATGGTGGTGATACTGCTAACTCACCCATCAGCTGAATGTCCACCGCATGCAAACATTGTCTGAGGAATGGTAAGATATTTGAGAATATTGTAACAGGCTCTCTCTTGGGCCACCAATCAGCTTCCAAATCATGACACAGAGACTTATTATTAGCTATGAATGGTTGACCTTATCTTATGCTTATCCCAACTACCTCTTGCAATTTATTTTAACCTATTTCTCTTTATCTGTGTGTTCTGCCTCCAGACTTTTTACCTTTGTTTCATTCTGTATGTCATATTTTCCTGCTTACACTATGTCTGGCTGGCTGGAGGCTGCCTGGCTGCCCTCAGGTGTCTCCCTCACTTCCCTCCCCCCCCCCTAGCTATTGGTTGCTCAGCTTTTTATTAGACCCATCAGGTGCCTTAGGCAGGCAAGGTGAAACACCAACACATCTTTACATAGTTAAACAAATGCAGCATAAACAAATGTAACACATCTTTGCCTAGTTAAAGCGATATTCCACAACAAAGGTGAACCTGACATGACTCTCTTCTCTCTGTTCACATGATGGTTGATATTTGCATTTATACAAATAACTACAAACACTGGAAGGTTATGTGTCCCAAGGTGGCAATGGTGTGCTTGGGATTCTTGAGTGGAAGGGAGGTGAAGGTCTCCATGAGTGGTGCTGTGTGAACAGAACTGCCATTGCGGTGTGTTTAAGGAGCACTGAGGAAGTTGCCTTGACAGGAATGAATGAGAATTTTCTCACAGAAGACTTGTTGTAGAACATTATTTTAAGGTGTGTTGATTTTATTTGTGTTTTATTTGTTTAATTCTGTGAAGCTGTGTTACTCTGCCTGTCTAAAACACCTAATGGTCTAACAAAGAACTGAATGGCCAACACCAAGGCAGGAGAGAGGACAGGTGGGGCTGGCAGGCAGAGAATAAATGGAAGGAAAAATCTGGGAGAGAAGAAAGATCAGGGAGCTAGAGAAGAAGGAGAATACTAGGGGCCAGCCATCCAGACAACCACGGATTATAGAAGTCACAGAACAGTAAAGTCCCAGAGGAAGAAGGTTGACAGGATAATTTAGGTTAAGAAAATCTGGCAAGAAACAAGCCAAGCTAAGGCCAGGCATTACTAATTAAGAATAAGTCTCCATGTGTGATTTATTTGGGAGCTGGTTGGTGGGTCCCCCAAAAGAGTAAAAAAAAACAAAAACAAAGACTGATGCTAAAAAGATGAATTCAGCCACAAGTTTAAAGTGTACTTCTATATCCTGTGGGTCTAATCTGTATTCTGTGTGTAAGACTGTGTGGATTTGCATATGTGTGTATATACAAGCACATATATGTGAACATGTCTGTGGAGGCATGCGTGAAAACCTCAGATGTCATTTCTCAGGGATCCATCTCTTTTTGGAGACAGTTTCTCATAAGCTTAAATTTTACCAAGTAGCCAAGGCTGGATGAACAATAAGCCACAAGGACCTGTCTGCCTCCCCTTCCCCAGTGTTGGGACTATTGGCCTGTACCACCATGCTTGGCTTTTTTTTTTTTTTTAAAGCTTTATTTATTTATTTATTTATTTGCCTTGTTGTTTGCCTGGAACTGGAACTACAGACAGTTGTTAGCTGCCATGTGGGTGCTGGGAATCGAACCCAGGTCCTCTGGAAGAGCAGATGGTGCTCTTAACCACTGAGCCATCTCTCCAGCCCCCATGCTTGGCTTTTTAAATACAGGTTCTGGGGAATGAACTAAGGTCCTGTGTTTGTAAGGCCAGTACTTTTTGCTAACTGAGCCATCCCACCAGCCCAATTTGTATTCATACACAGTAAAATGGCCCCTGGTTTTGACAAAAGAAATTCTGAATTGCAGTGAGTCACCATGGATGAATCTTACTCCAATCTCTGGACCATTTCAGGTTGTTTTAGGTTTGTGTGTGGTAAAAACCAAGTTTTTAAGTGATTACATTCCAAATTTTTTTAAAAAATTAATTTATTTATTTTGTATACAGTGTACAGTAGAGGGCACCAGATGTCAGTATAGATGGCTGTGAGCCACCATGTGGTTGCTGGGAATTGAACTTAGGACCTTTGGAAGAACAGTCAGCACTCTTAACCTCTGAGCCATCTCTCCAGCCTCACATTCCAAAATTTATGTCAAATCATCATATTTCAGCTTACATCTTTTAACTTCATTTTCCTTATAATAAGAAAATTTAGGCTATTAGGCTGTAATTTTAAGTTACCATGGACTACTGTCACATCCTTTACATGGCTTCAGGAAAGGACCTGACTGGGGCAGTGAGGGAATTATGAAAGAAACACAGACACATGGACACAGAAAAGCTGATGCTGGATGACTGGTCCCTCAGATGGAGAAACCATAGTACCCAGGAGGCTAAACATGGTTATTACATAGACTGAACAGGGTGAAGTGGTTTTTCTGTACAATTAAACAAGGAGGCAGGGTTCATGGTGTACAGTTGGAACAAGGGGACAGGGTAAGCTATCTCACAGGGAACAGCTCTGTAGGGGGGTAAATATCCAGGGGGGGCAGGAAGCTATGGGGACACCCTTTCAATATTCACATATGGACCAGAGGAAGGCTTCCATTTTCCTCTGAGCCGTACTGTAGGGAGAAGGCTTTCCTATTCCTCCATGGGCCTGAGGCTCTGGGGTACTTGACATGGCCATGTCCATGTCAACAGCACACATTCACCCTCTCAGGGCTCCCTCAGCATCCCACAGACTACACATAGGAATCAATTAGGTTTGATCAAAATACATGACACATACCTCTCTGAACAGTTGCACATGGATTTATTGTCCTTAAAGATCTTGTAAGTATTTTTTTAGAAGCATATCACTCAAGGATTTTCACTGAGGAGGCTGAAGTTGGCTCAGAAGTTAAGAGCACATGTTGCCCTTGCAGAGGACCTGAGTTCTCTTTCCCGTGCTCACAGGATGGCCCATAGCTATATGTCATTCCAGTTCCAAGGAATCTGATGCCCTCTTGTGGCCTCCGTAGTCCACTGGACACACGTGGTGCCCATACATGGAGGTAAAACAGTCAAACCCATGAAATTTTGAAAAATCTTTTTAAATTTTTAAAAATGAATTTTCACTGAGTATAGTGTTTGCAAACATGTGCGTACACATACCTAACCCGATTTGGTTGGATCAATTTCAAATTCAACAGGATTTAATTGTTCTGAGTTAAATATTTTCTCGAACTTTGCTATTGAAAATAACTATGTATCTGTATAGGCTCTCTGCTCTTGTCTGGAAGGCCTGTGTTTGCTAGAACAGGGAGCCGCAGGCTGTTGGCTCCCTTGCTGCCCTGCAGGATGATATCACCCGTAAACATTCATCGGAAGCAGTCAACACACATCTCCGATTTCCTCTAACGGAAGTCTGGGGCCCGGATAGCGTTTCAGCTGTTGTGATGTGACACATTCCAGAGGAGATAGTAGGTCAAGGGCTGTGTGAGGTTTCGTAAGTCCAACTCAAACTAAAACCTACATAGGAGTAAGGGCCTTAAAAAGTGGGGTGGGGCGAGAGGGCTGTGGCTATGCATTTATATGAACTTTAAAAAAAAAACCTCTGAAGTTAAAAAAAAAAAAAAGACTTTCTCTGCAGAGACAGTGTAAACCTATGTTCATTAACAGGTTTTCCTTCCTGGCACCTGTAGCTGCCAATCAATTCTCTTCATTCTCAGACAGATCCTAGAGCGACCAAAGTCCCATGAATGTCGTTATTTGTGACTATACGTTTCTGTTCCGAGTGCCAACCCTGCAACACATCATCGTCTACAAAGTTCACACCCCAAACCACTCGGTCAAGTTACCCAAAGAAACAAAAAATAAAATTATAATAAGGTTTTAATAAGTTTATGGTTTTGTATTGGGACACATTCCTAGGTATCTTGGACTACATGCAGCCCTCGGGCTATGTGTTGAACATGCCCGCTAGGAATTTGAACATGAAGGAAGTTCAGAATGGTCCCGTGGTCTACCAGCCACCCAGATTGTACAAACGACACTAGGGTGTTCATGAGACAAGGCAACCAGGACATCTTGGTTGTGGCCTTTGACTAACCAGCTCCCACTCCAACGGGGAAACAGACTAAAGATTAATACTCAAAGAGTCTGTACGTCAAGAAATGACTGGTAGAGAATGCAGCGGCTGCTGTGATTGCGCATCCTGTGTTCCCATCAAAGCAACACAAGACTGAGGTCTGGGTGGGGGGCTGGAGGGCTAGCGTTTCAGACTCAAAGGGGAGCCCCGGTCCCCAGTGGCACTTACCGGAGCAGAGGCCTAGCAGCCAGAGGGACATCAGGAGCTCCATGGGCGCTGGTGCGGCCTCCAGCGGTCTGTCCCACTGGCTGGCACTCTGGCTGGAGCTTGGCTGCTGCGTTAGAAGGCAGCTGACTGTGCAGCTATTGTCTTACACCACCTGTGTGCAAGCATGACAGCTGAGCTGTCCACAGCCCCAGCGCCAGGAGAGGCTACGGGCCTTCTGGGGCTACGGTCACGCCTCGCTTTAAGTGATCACTAGAGTCATGCTGGGTGTAAGCTGATGGAAAGTTTACATATATCATGAGTCAGGGGCTTAGTGTTTCATTTTGGGCTGAAGATCAAATCAGGCTTGGTGGCCAGCATTTTATCTGCTAGGCCATCTAGCTGGCCCGTGAGTTTTAACGGAAAACCTTGTACATGAGTCAGTGGAGGCCCTGGGTTTGAGTAGCCATCAGTTTGTGCAAACGTCCATCACAGAAGTCCACACTCCCTCAGCAATAATTCTGTATCACAGACAGAGCATGCCTTCTCCGTCGGTGGTGTTGAATTAGCTGCTGGAGAATTCCATATATGATCGTACGCGGCTTTAAAAGACGCTTTTCTGTGAGCTGGTTTCCTGGAGCCCCAAGTGGCTATCCCCTCCCTCATCTCTGTGTGGCGGAACGGAGCCCCCCCCCCAGAGCAGTTAGCTGGGCCCACTGCGGCCTCCTGAGTCCTATTATTACGGCAGAGCACTTAGTGGGGAAAGGCGGCCCGCCTCAGTGGCATTTCTTCCAGATTCTGCTTCCTGCTGCCCCTTCTCAGGCTACTCTCCCCCAGGGACCCAGAGAGCAGAGCAGTTTAGCTTTTCAAGCCCGTTGTTTGAAAGATCCCTAAAAACAAAATTTGCTCAGCAGTGAGCAGCTAGGTATTGTTCGCTGTCTGAAGCTTAAAAACAAAACAGAAACAAAAACCAGGCTTCCATATAGGGTTGGAATAGGTTCCCGCAGAAAGCCGTCCTTGGCCAACACCCCGCCTTTTCAGCACCCTTGTTTCTTCGGGGATCCATCCAGTCTCCAGCGAAGTCTTTCATCTTGAGCCTAAGAACGGCTTCAGATGGAATCATCACGTTCCACAGGGTCCAAACAAATAGACCAGGGACATGCAGAATAGAGGAGAGGGCCGCAAGCCTGCTTTATATTTTTCTGTTTAAATTATAGGATATCGGTGGCTGGAGAGATGGCTCAGTGGTTAAGAGCACTGACTGCTCTTCCGGAGGACCTGAGTTCATTCCCAGCATCCACATGGCAGCTAACAACTGTCTGTAATTCCAAGATCTGACACCCTTATACAGTTAGTTATACATGCAGGCAAAACACCAATTCACATAAAATAAAAATAAAAATAAATTATAGGATATAAGTTAACTGGTAAAAGCTGTGACTGCCTGGTGGTCAGCTTAATAACCCTCCACCGGCTCCTTTCATCCGTACAGGAGCCTGTGACCGAGTTCTAGAGTCAAACCTGAGCAGAAGGTCTCCTGTATATCACCCTCTTTCTCCCAGAGCCATAGGCTCTGCAGACACTTTGCTCACCCAGTAACTGAGGACACCAGTTTTCTAGTACCCAACATGAACTTTGAGCCTATTTTTAGTCTCCAATGTCAGGTTTTTTGCCTTCCTCTGCAATACTATATATTTTTGAGTTAATCTTTACTTTTAATTGCTTTTCTTTAAAAAGCACTTTTTAGATTGATTTATTTTACTTTATGTGTATGAGCATTTTGATTGCATGTATGTCCATGCACCACATGTGTGCTTGGTGCCTGCAGAGGTCAGAAGACATTGGAGTCCATAGAATGAAGTCATGATGATCGTGAGCCATCATGTGGGTACAGGGAACCAAACCTAGGTCCTCTGTAAGAACAAGGGCTCTTGACTACAATCATCTCTCCAGTCTCCAGAGTTTAACTTTAACCACATGGTCCCAATGCAAAGGACTAAATTGTGCATTGATCACCCTCAATACTGAACAAATAAACCCCAGGATTTCTATAACTGTATACAATAATATTTTGTTTTCACTCATGGAATCCTGAGCGGAGAGAAGGTAGTGAGGTCCCTGTCTCCACACAGTCACTCAAGGATTCAGGATATTCCAAGCAAAGCTCAGGCTGCCATGGGGTGGCATCCATCCCCCAGAGACTAGACAGGTAAGACATCTCTGTTGGGCAGTCTGTGGGTACAAGAGAATCTAATCTCTCTGGGACTAAGTGGCTTTAATTAGCAAGTTAGCAAAAGAAAGAGATGAATGTGGGCAAGAAGCAAATCTAGGGTTTTGGTACATTTTGTTTTGAATTCCAAAGAGTAAGGGAAACATAGAAAAAGAGCTTTGAGATACAAAAAGGTGAAGGATGGAGGTGGATGGCTTATAGAGCTCCAGGTTCCATCTCTAACACTGGATGAATGAGTGAATGAATGAATGAGGCCAATAAAATGGCTCAGCTCAATCCCCAGATCTACATGGAGGAAAGAGAACACTGACTCTCCAACTTGTCGTCAGACTTTCGTATATGTTATGACATGAGTCACTGCATGTACATACACATGTACACACGCACACACACAAAGTACAACAAACATTTCAAAGAAAGAAAGCTTTAAAAAAGAGCTTAATTAAATGAAACCATGACTGAATAAGGTCAAAGGGATGAGGGAAGGTAGAGAAGAAAAGGAGCTTTCAAAGCTTAGGAGGAAGTGAGGATGAGGCGCGGAAGCCTGGGAAGGAGGAAGCCAGGAAGAAAATGAGGCCCAGGGCATTCTGGGTACCTGGAGGATCTGAGCAGGGTGCAGGAAGGGTCCTCTGTGGCTGTGTTAACACTGCTTATGGAGCCAATGCAGCCTGAGTATGGGACTTAGCAATACGGAGGCCACTGCTCTCTTTGACATGCACAAAATCCTGGCCAGGCTGGATCTAAGAGGGGCAGAATTAAAGGCACACCTCTGCAAAGGGTGACCAAGAGGTGGGAGCCGGTAGGGACCATGGAGGAAATACTTGGGGGGGGTTGTGCCTTCTTTCCCCAAGGGAACACATCACAACGTATGTGCATGAAGATCACAATGGTCCACTGATGGTGACAATGTGGCTAGGGCCAGCAGAAAGAGACATAAGCATGTTTCTACAAATGAGCCTTATTATAACTTGCAAAATAAAATAAAACCCCATCCTACTCAGTGGGGTTCTCCTCTTTCTTTTTTTTCCATGTGTTATTCCCTTTTTTTTTTTTTTTAAAGATTTATTTATTATGTATACAGTGTACAGAAGAGGGTACCAGATGTCATTATAGGTGTTTGTGAGCCACCATGTGGATGCTGGGAATTGAACTCAGGACCTCTGGAAGAACAGTCATTGCTCTTAACCTCTGAGTCATCTCTCTAGCCCACACCCTATTCTTTTAGACAAAATTACAATCCACTTAATTCAATTAGTGCTGCCTATACCCCACTCACATTTTAATTTAACTTAATTTTACTGAGATGGGGGTCCCTGAATGGCCTGGAACTAGCTATTTAAACAAGACTTGTCTTGAACTCACCTATTTCAGGGATTAAAGAGTTTTGCTACCATATTGGTCACCATATTTTGGTGAGGCTCGGAGGAGCCCCGCATTCCTCAGCCCACGCCTCTCCTTAGCACAATGCTGCTCAGCAGCCCAGCGGCCAGCAGGTGGCAACAAACCGTCATTGAAGTGGTGTGGGCCATCAGAGCCCTGTCTGAAAGGGCTGATCTCGGGCCTCTGATGTCCCCAGGTCACCACTCCTGCAAACGCCAAGCCCGCCAGCCTAGAAGACCTAGGATTCCCGCAGCTCGGTGCATTCCCAGGAAGCCGCGAGCTCCCCTCAGAAGAGTCTCTGCCCCAGTCCAGCTCAGCTCCTGCCATTGCTCAGTTTACAGTCCAGAGGAACTGAGAAGGGTGGCAGGGGAGCCGGCTATGATGAACCTGATGTTTTCTTCAGGCCGACAGATTTTGTCCAGTTTACACCAAGTGACCTGCTTCTGTCAGGGCTGTAGTCTGACAGAAATGCTCAGGCTTTTAAATCCTATTTTGTTATTATTATTGCTTTAAAGTTTTGTTGGTCTGACAGGGTCTCTCTATATGTTCTTAGCTCAAACTTGTGATTTGCTGTCTCATCCCCCCTGAGGTTTTTTGTTTTGTTTTGTTTTTACAAACATGTGCTATCAGATGCACCTTCACCCCAAACACACAGACAAGCTCTGCACCCTGCACTTCAGGCTGATAGTTTTGTGATAAAATGAATCACACGATGCTTCCTGTGAGACACAAACCAGACTTTCCAATTCATCAGGGGCCTCCCTGTCTTGGAGTTGGTTCATAGCAGTAGGCATGGCTGTCCTGTCCATTATAATCCCCCCCTTTCCATGAGCAATCGGAATAGAAGGAAGGAAAGCATCAGTGAGTCAGCCAGGGTCCAGCCTCCTCCCTTTTCACCACAGCAGTTCAGTGGGGTGGTGTTGCCTGTGATGTGTCCAAGATCACTTAGGCTGCAAGTTGCAGACTAGCCAGAGTTCGTTTCTTTGTGTGTATATGTGTTCGTGTGTGTGGTGTGTATGATCACATCTATGTGTACATGCAAATGCGCATACAATTTTCTCTGCCACTTTTCACCTTCTTTCTTTCCCCTGACTGTCCTGGAACTCACTATGTAGACCAGGCTGGCTTTGAATTTTGATCCACTGTCTCTGCCTCCCAGGTGCTGACATTAAAGTTGTGCATCACCGTGCCAAGTCCCCCTTATTTCTGGAGATAGGGTCTCTTACAGAACCTAGAACTCACCGATGAAGCTAGATTGGCTGGTCAGCAAACTGCATGGGTTTGTCTCCACCCCAGCTCTGGGCTTTCGAATAAGGGGTCCCACACCTGGCTCTTTACTCGAAAGTGTGGGGTGTTAGGATCTGAATTCAGGTCCTCATACCTGTGTGGTGAGCATTTGCTGACTGAGCCATCTCTACAGCTCCAGAATCTGATGTTTCTGATGCCAATGATGATGCCTCTACTTGGTTGGCCTGTGAGCAAGCCTGTTGTGCGTTTTCTTGATTTATGACTAGGAGGGCCCAGCTCAATGTGGGTGCAGTCACCTCTGGGCTGGGGGCTCTGGGTGCTATAAAAACAAACAAACAAATAAACAAAAAACAGGTAAAGCAAGCCATGAGAAACAGACTAGCAAGTAGTATCTCTCTGTGTTCTCTGCTTGAGTTCCTGCCTGGATAATGCACTGGGATACAGAACTCTAAGCTGAAATAAATCTCTTTTTTTTGTCCCCAGGTTGCTTTGGGTCATGGTATTTTACCATAGCAATAGAAACTCTAAGACAACAGTGAACAGGAATTACAGCTGGGCGGAACCCCTTGAATGATGCAGAAAATAAATGTCTTGCTCTTCACATTTCCTGGATCAGGCACAAACCAAGAAAAGGGAGTCTCTTGTGAAAACTCAATGTGCCCTGCTTCCCAGCGTCAATTATGAACTATTCTTTGTTATGCAGGGTCTCAGTAACAGCAATCTTCAAAAACCGCCGGTGCCTGGGAGGCTAGGTTGAATGACAGTGAGCAGGGCTGGGATTGCTAGCTCAGGAAGAACCCGAGTGAGGCGCAGAGAGAGAGGACTGGGCATTACTTTTTTTTAAAAACTTTATTTATTTATTTGCCTTGGTGTTTGCCTGGAACTGGAACTACAGACAGTTGTTAGCTGTCATGTGGTTGCTGGGAATCGAACCCGGGTCCTCTGGAAGAGCAGACGGTGCTCTTAACCGCTGAGCCATCTCTCCAGCCCCTGGGCATTACTTTTAAGGAACATTGCTAGATATTTAAAATAAATTCCTACTTTTGACATTTTCTCAAGAGAGATAAAAGATTTGCTTTCTATTCTTTTTTTTCCCCCTTTTCTTTTCTGGACCAGACCAATGCGAAGACTGACAACGCAGAATCCTGAATTTGTGTTAGTTACATAAGCAAACTTCAGTCTTTGCTGTGATTTAGAAGAGTCAAAATCATGCACATTTCACCCTCCATGTGTCAGCTGCCTGAATTTCTATTCTGAGAGGTGTGAAATGTTAAACATTGTTATTCACGTGTGTTCCTCAAATAACTTTTAATTAGTTTCAATTTGGACTAAGAATATTCTACTGTTGACACTCTGACAAAAAAAACTATCAAAAAATAGAATTAATGAAGAATCCTTTAAAATTTTACATTAATAGTACAGTATTTTATACCTGCCTCACCAGGAATACCATAATCATCTTTTAAAGTTTTGGTTTTTTAAAGAGTTTTCTCATGGAAAAGATTGCATAGGTGAAAAGTCACCTAAATGTTATTTCTCAAGTTCAGTGTATTTTTTCACAGTGGGATTTTCCTGTAATCTTCCAGTGAAATTAATTGCATTAATGCAAGAGACACAATCAGCTGTTCAACTGTGGCTATCCTTAACCTTTGAACTTGTGTCTGGCTAGATGATGACTGTTTTCATTATGCACTGGAGTGATGACCAAACCCTCCTAAGATACTGGCAAAGATGAATCCTTACTGAGCTCCCAGGATATATGAAGCAGGCGCTGCTACTCATGTGAACTTGGTGCTAAAGTATTAATGGAATCACTTTCTCCTCTATCTTCTTAGACGGCAGACCAGGCTGTCTTATCATCTAAGCAGGGTCCTAACACCTGCAAATCCTTTTGGCTAAAAGACAGACAACTATCAAAGAGCTGGTACTCCAGGGGACAGCCCAAGGCCTAAATCCCTTTGAGCCACAATCTAGAGAGATCAAAGCAAATTCTCCAAGGGCTTCCAATACAGAGTGGAACATGTTTATGGGGGCTCTGCACATGAACATAATCTAAGCTTACTCTAAATTGGCAGAATGAGAAATGCATGGGCATGTTTCTTTGGAGAAGGCCAGAGTAAATTTGACAAATGCTTATAGTCTCACAGGCCTGGTTTTCTGAAGTCTATGTGACTTGTCTTGGGAGGGTATTGGTGGCTCGGAGGATGGGCTTATGTGTGAACATACAATGGCTGGGATTATGAGAACTCTGTGGGTGTCGGGACATGCTGATTGATGGTGTATATATGTCTTCTTACAGAGGCCTTGCAATAAATTAGAATGCAGGGGCAGCTCCACAATTACCTAACTAGACTTTTCTTTTTCTTTTTTTTAAAAATACTTATTTATTATGTATACAGTACAGTGTACAGAAGAGGGTACCAGATGTCATTATAGATGGTTGTGAGCCACCATGTGGTTGCTGGGAATTGAACTCAGGACCTCAGGAAGAGCAGTCAGTGCTCTTAACCTCTGAGCCACCTCTCCAGCCCCCCTAACTAGACTTTTCAAGCCTGAATTTCCTTAAAGAACTGTTTTTATTTGCCCTACTAATCTTAAGTACATTGACCTCATTCACCTATTATAAGACCCATGATCAGTGCTATTTACATCATCACCCTCTATGAGTCCCTTCTGATTGTGACTTTGTCACAATCTGGGTCCCACTGGCAATTCCCAGAAGGGTAGGGATGGGGCGTCTGGAGCCTCTGAATAAACACAGTAGTCTGCTGGGAGCATTGATGATTATTGTTGAAGACTTGGAGAAAAAAATTAATTTAACCATTTGTTTAATGTGCTGCCAATCCTTAATTTAATTTTCCATGAAGCAAACAAAATTATGCATTAGCTATGTTATGACTAAAACCCAAATGTTGATTAATACTTACAGTGATAGAATAACAATGTGTAAACCAAGAAATATGTCTGCTTAGCTGCCAGACTTCCAGCCACGGAACAGGGGGTGATGCAGAAAAAACCATCTGAAGAGACTTTTTCTGTAGGGAGAAGGGACACAACCCCACCTGCCCCCCAGGTGAGATAGCCTGTACTTAATCCCCAAAAGAGGAGGAGGAGGAAGCGGAGGAGAGAGGGAGTAAATAAGAGCTCCCATAGAATGAGAGACAGGGCTTCTCAGAAGGCTAGTGTCCTGCTAGCCTTGGGGGAACGTCCATGTTTTTCTAAGCAGCCTCCTAGCCAAACTCTACCATGACACATCTCCTCCGCTCCATCTGCAAAAGGTAAATCAGGGGTTCATTTCTCCCCCTCTTCATCCAGGAGAGTGGTGGAAAGATTCTAGGGAGCCTCTTAGCCTCAGGACGTGTCTCCTGTAGCAGAGGCTTCAGCTTGCTCTGTATCTTGAGGATGCCCCTGAGCTCCTGATCCTCTGGCCTTCACCCCCTCTTCCCCAGTTTCTAAGGTCTGGGGGCTATTAATAGCTCGGCGGTCGAGTAATTTTGTACGAGGCCCTAAATTCAATCCTGAGTGGGAAAGGGGGACGGGAGAAAGTGTGCACAGGCGTTCTCACTTGCAGAAAAAGCCTGTTCTTATAGGTCCCTCTGCATCCCAGTTGTTCCCCGGCTGGGACTCTGACAGCCAAGGAGACGTGGCTCTGGTTTGCACATTGTCATTCTATCACTGTATTAATCAACGTTAGGGGAATCAGTCGCCACAGAGCAAACTCCATTGTAAAGTCTCCCTCAAGTGCTAAAAGGACCGACCTCTAGTCCCTCCCAGAACATGGACTTCCTGCCCACTGTCTTTCTGGACTTTTCTTCATTTCGCCTATAAAAGTGGTCTGCACCTTAAACCCTCTGGCTAGAGACCTGAGGTGGGGGTCTCTCCTGTCCCCTTCACCAGCTTGGCAGCTGAACAGCAAGCAGAGCAGACCTCAGATTCTGGAAATAGAAGCAAAAATGGTTGTGCTGATTTTGTGCAGACTGGCCCTTTTCTCTGTTTTTCTCCGAAATTGCTTTCAGAAGTAGTTCATGTCGTTTTGAGAACATTCAGTTCCATATTTCTTGCTTTGCATTTCAAGAAAAATAAAGGTAGCTTTGACTGGTGCTGGGGGCTTTTGTTCCCAGAGCAGCAGACAGCTTTTAGGGACCTTCTTAGCTGGGTGACAAGGTCTCTCGTCGCCTAGGTTGGCTTCCAACTTCCTATGCAGCTGACAGTGTCCTTGAACAGTAGTTTATCTCCTGCCTTTATCTTTCAGCTTCTGGGGATGGACTTCCAGGCTGAGCTCATCTGTATGATTTCCATCCTCGAGACCCACATAGTGGAAGGAGAAAACGCTTCCACAAATCGTCCTCTGACCACTACACACTCACCTTGGCATGTGCTTGCACACATCTGTGCATGTACACATAAGCAAATGCAATGAAAAGAATTTTAAAAAAGAAAACAGAAAAAAAACCTGGCCGGCACACGGGGTATCTGCCTCAACTTCTTTCTCAGGATATTGGGAGCCCAGACAGACATAACAAACATTTAGAAGGCTTTGGGGTTGGCGACAAAGTGCCAGAGTCACAAATGATAGATTTGGCTATGATAGTATTAGCTTCCAGCCAGACTGGATCCAGACCTAACGGGAATTAATTCTGTAAAAGGGATGATGTGCCTGTCCTGCTCGGAATGCTTCAAGCTCTACTTCTTAAAATGTAATTGTCTGGAGACTGTTTCCAAGGAAAAGGGGTAAAGAGGGCAGCACTTTCGGGGTCATTTCCTATCCGAAGGCTCTTAGCATGTTACTCAAGAGATCTTGTTGTTTGTGATTTTTTTTTTTTTAAGCCATATAGGAGTGACTCTGTGGTCCTCATTCTCAGTGGCACACATCCGTGTGTGGAGTGCACTTGGCCCATGTACATGAACACTGAGGCTCTGCAGATTCCCTCCTAGAGAGGAAGCAGGCCATCTGCCTCCTCCCCTGTGGTTTGCGAAGGGCAAACATGCAGAAGCACTAAGCTGAGGAAGTCAGAAGGAAGTCTGTTGGGGAGGCAGTCCAAGGGAGACCTGGGAAGCAGGTGGGCAGAATGAGGGTGTTTCCTGGGAGTCAACACCATTCAGATCCTGAACACAGCGCCTTAGACCGCTGGGCCATCCTGACTCATTCAGATCCTAACTTCACCTTTGAGATGAGAGGCTGAGGAGAAAAACCTTGACGTAGACAAGGACTGGAAGGTGAGGACAGGCCATGCACAGTGGGGTAACAGAAAGGAAGGACAAGCAGAACTCAGGAGAAAATTCAGCAAGGCAATAAGAGATCGGCAGTTGTCACACTTTATCAAAGCAATTCTTCCCTCTGTGTTAGACCAGGATAAATGTAAACAGATCTATGTCCCTGCCACCCGCTGGGGGATGACTTGGGATACTTGTTTGGGGACCTACATTCTGACCTGTTTGATTTGTTACAAGATTATTTTCATCACCTAAAAGTTGCCTGATGCATTCATGGTCTGTGTTTGTGTTTTCCATCTGCCTTTTCAAAGCTGGGCTCACTTCCAAAACTCCACTAGGGCGACAGTAAAGGGTGGGTCTGCTGCTCACCAGCTAATGATAAAATTCCACAGTGAAGTTTTCCCAGTATCCCCAGGGAGGGATCCAGAATTAGCAATCTGTGACAACTGTAGTGTGTGTTCCCACACAGGCCTTGTACCATGTCTGAGCAATAGATTTGTCCTCAGCCTGAGGGGATTGCCCTGGGGTGAGCAGATGGTGCCTGGTCCATTATTCCCTTGCATGCATCTCCCATCTGCAAAGGCTGCCTGCACATCTTTCTTGGAGATCTCTCTGTTCGGCACAACCACAACTCTGGCCCTAGGCCCAGTGGTGATGCTGTGGTTTGGCCATTTGGACATATTTGTCCCTAACACCCAGAAGATAAAAGGCAGGAAATGTGCAGTTCCTATTTCCATGTTGGGAGTGACTGGACCACATCACATCACTTTAGCAGGGAGTCCATCGCATCCTAGAGATAAACACAGGGTACGGTGTCCTCGGGCTCGGGGACTGGGCTGGCACAGTACATGCTGAGAACTGCCTGTCCTGGGATAGACTCCCTCGTCACCACGGACCGACCACAGGCCAGTTCACATTCAGGCCTGCTTGTAACAGAAGTTCCTTCAGATTGTCACCCACATGACAGCTACCCACCAGAGGGAGCGCATTTCCTCCCAGCCTGGCTGCTGGGAGTTTAAAACCAGATAAAGGGAATGACTCTGGGGTTTTGATCAGAGGTTTGGAAAATTCTAGTATTCTGAAAACGTGATGGCTGACTCACCAAGACCCAAGGCAGGGTCAGGGGCCAGAGGTTAGGGAGAGAAAAGCCAAGGCAGGATTCTTGTATTTTCTTGGTGGCCGAGAGCCTGTCTCCAAGTCAGCCATCTAACTTGCTGATTTTTCTATAAACAGACCACCTCTTCCGGAAGACAGACGAAGGTTTCACTTCCACCCACACTCAGGATGTTAAGACATTTGAAGAATGATTTGTTCTGGACTGGAGTGGGGTGTGGGAACACCCATGTAGAAGCATTTCATTTCTCTTCCTCCAGGTGTGTGCCATGTGTCGAGGGCCGTGGGAGCAGCAGGGGCCGTAACTGGCTTTGTAAGTGGCCATTTCCTGGCTTTGGTGCAGTTAAAGGGAGCCCCAGGTTGCTAAGCTGCTGGAACAGTTTCCATATTACATTTCCTTGGGGGATGACGTTGGAAAGCGGCCTTAATGCACCTGATCACATTTAGATGTGCTCCCTGGGGCAGGCTGTCACTGGATGCAGGAGAGAATCAGCTCCTGTACCCAGACAGAGTTCAGCCTCTTGTTGAACAGAAGCCACTAAAGACAGGAACTCAGGGACAATAATGTCCTTTTGTGCCTTTGTCTGGGGCACCTCATTAAGGTAGAGACCAGCCTGGGCTTTGACAGGACAACCTCTTCCTGTGTGTTCCAGAAGAACATAATTGACTACAAAGTCCTTTTCTGATGTCACCGCAGCCAGATACAAACCCAATTAGCCACAGAGCTAACTCAGATGCATCCTGGGAACATGGAAATACCACGTTCTACAGCTAGTCAGACCCGTGGAAGGATGGCACATCTGGATGTCATCAGGAAGGGGTTACTGGGGACATCAAGGGCTGTGTGCTCACAGAGCCTCCTACTATTATGGGTGAATTACAAGGCCCAGAGCATTAATATTCAGAGATCAGCTCCTGTCTACTCAAGGCCTCTGGGTCTCAGAGTATCACTGTTTGATTCAAAGGCCATTTTTAAAAAAGACTCGCTTAGACCTTAATTTCAGCAGAGTTTCTGTGTCTCCCACAGGTTGGGCTCTATGATTGATCTGACATCTTGTATGATTGCTCTCCCAAAGACCAAGGAATTCTTTGTGACTCTCCTGGATTAAAGATGTCTGGTTCACCCTATGTTGGTTTGAACTATTAACATTGAAAGTCCTTAACAGGTTGGGCATATGGATAAATATCATCGAAAAGGGCAAATGCAGAAGGAAACAGTACCTGGGTTTTGACTGGTCAATATAAAGGGATTGTGGTGATCATCAGTCATAGTAACATGGAACACAGTGCTGGGACAGTCTCTGCAGTCTCTGGGCACCTGGCTCATAGTAACAAAAGCCACACTTAGAAGTAAATGTCAAAGTAGAACACTGAAGCTTGAATCAAAAAGCCCAAAAGCCATTCAGAAGGCTGGTTGGTGGAAGAGATTTCTCATGTCATTGAGTTTTGCTCTGATTGGAGGCCTTGTCTTGGAGGTCTTCATCTACCCACATAACACACTAATCCTTGCTGTTGTTCGGATGGAGCAGTGGGTGGCAGAGGCCTGTATGCGCTGTCCCTCTTCACCAAGGCTGGGCCTTAGCCTTAGCCACCTTTAACTTGACAGCTGATGCTTTCATTGCTCTCAGTGTGGAGGCTGTGCCTCTGGCTTTGGACAGGCAGATAGCATTTGGAAAGAAGTATGGTTGATCAGGATGTGATGAATCTGGGCTGTCACCACAGCCCTTGGGAGGTTGAGGCAGGAGAATCCTGAATTTGAGGCCAGCCTGGCCTGCATAGTTGTAGGCCCCTGCTTTGACCCTCACCTGCACTCTGAGCCTTGAAGGATAAAGCCTGTGGATTGCTAGCTGCAATCTATGCTCTACACCGTGTCTGGCAATTTCTGGCTTCCTGCCTGTGGGGGTCAGAAGAGGAAGTTTGAGCTACTTCCCTGAAGTCAGTCATTTTCGGGCCAGCTGGGGAATTTCCGCTGTGCTCTGCCCTGGGTAGCACTGGGTATATAAGTCTGAGATGACCTTCAATAAATGGCATTCTCCTTGGATGAATGACCCAAGCATCTGTGTCTTTCAGTCTCCAGGCTTGGGCCTGACTCTATGATGACCCAGCTAGCATGGGCACTACACATATTGACACTCTATCTCAGAAAAGGAATAAAAGGAAGAAGAAGAAGAGGAGGAGGAGGAGGAGGAAGAGGAAAGAGTGGGGAGGGTCAGCGGAGCACAGTGTTTTTGGAAATCAGTTGTAAGCAACAGAAATGGCTGGTGTCAGCAGGAAAGGACTATGCAAGGTTGGTATAAGGCTGGGGCAGAGGAGCAGGCTGAGGGTCTCAGAAGGCATGTGCACTGGGGCCTTTTCTACCTTTCTTTGGTGGGCACCCTACTGGGATGCTGTCTGTGAGTCAAGACTTGGGTGTCCACACATCTGATCTAGGAAGTGAGTGTGCATCAAAGGGGTGCTACATCCTGTTTCCTGCCCCTTCCCCGCAACCCTCCTGCCTTGGAATCAGGAAGTCTGGCTGCAGGCTCCTGCTGTGAACCTCTTCCATCCTCAAAAGGTCTAAGAAACAGCGTTTTTCTTCTCTTCTTTTATTGTGGCTCTGATTCTCTTCAGAGGCCCAATCACGCTTATCTCTCCGGTGCTAGGGCCTGAACTGTCCTCCGAGGTTCTGTCATGCTGGTGTCCCACCCCATCTTTCTGCATTAACAAATAAAGTCCTTAGTCACCAGGAATCTGTCCTGGTATCTTCCTGAACCAGCACATCAAAACCTATCAGAGAGCCAGCGCCACATTAGCGAAGGCCAACTTGAGAACTGTCAGGACAATGACAGGCACCTATCAAGCTGAAATACATCTTAGCGGGGTCTGAGGCTGCTTGAAAGCAGGTAGGCAGCCCCAAGCTGTGAGGAGCATCCCTCACATGCACTTGGGAGCCGCAGGAGTCAGGCACAGCTCCTCCCCCGGGAAGGTAGGAAGAAAAACGAGGGGGCTGAGAAACACCAGGAGAGAGTTCTGAAAAAATTCTAACAAGCCTTCTTTGTTTATGTTCTCCCGGGCTTCCGCAGCCGGTCTGCATGTAGTTGGGATAATTTCAGCCCAGGAGGAAAATCAGCCCCTCTTCCCCCTCTCTCCTCCCATTTTAGGAGAGAGGAGGAGGTGCCGAGGGGGTAGAGAAAGATCTGGCGAGCTCACCAGCTGGTGCTGCCGCGGGGCTGAGCCAAGCCAGTTTGCTCCGCCCCCACAGAGCAGGGCCGGAGCAGGAACACAGAAGCACCCCCTTCCTTTCACTCCCTGCCCCCCAGCACCTGGATAGAGGGCAGGTAGAGCACCGGGATGAAGAGACGCCTATGAAAAACGGCTCCCACAGCTTGCATGCTCCAATCATATCCCTGCAATCAGACTAGACAGGCAGCTTCCAGGTTTTGGAAGCTTTGCTTATTTTAGAAGGACGACGCAGTTTGTCCTGCTTGGGGAGGGCGATATTAAGAACAGCTCCCAGCACAGAGTTTGGCCGGGATTATGGAGAGGTTGGTGTGGGGGCAGTTCTTAGGGATGGGAATTGGAGATAGGGGAATGTCAGTTAGTGGGATGGGATGCCTGGAAATGGGATCACATCAGGATTTGGAGTAATTAGGGGATCCAGGAAAACTGGTTGGGGGCTTAGGGCCTAGGGATGAGAGCCCCAGCATCAATCAGATGCAGCCTTGCCTCTCTGGGGCATCAGGAAGAAGACTGGAAGCCTTGGTACCAGCCTTGCACAGCCTTGTAAAAGGCCTTTAGAGCATCCGAATGTAAACCATGTGCCTCTTGTGTTCCTGGTCCCTGGCTTGGTTTTGGCAGCCTCAGAGATGCTCAAGGAAGCAGAACTTCTTGAGTTGGCCCCAGAGCTGACCTGTTTTGTCTCATGATGCTACAGCTATAGAATCAGGTACTTGATCTCAACATTTGGTTCACTTACGGTTTTTAGGTACCACACAAGACGGCATACCATCTGAACCAGGTGAACATCACAGAGTCTTCCTTTGGATTCTGATCTTCACTTTGAACCACAGGCTGAACTGTGAGACCCTTGAGGGTTGATGAGTTTTTGATAGGCAGTTAATAGGCATCTTTTCAGAGGGTGCAAATCCTGCCTCCTGAATGCACCTGGGTGAACCTTCACTTACAAAAGGGCTTTCCCCAGTGTCCTGAAGAGTTTTCTCTTCAGGAACTCCAGTCTCCTGGTCCCTCTATTCAGGTTAACTCATACTTGAAAGCATCTCTCCTTCAGGCACTGTGCTTACTACATACAGACCTTTAAGAACCACTATGCACACTACGAATCAATGAGTCCCTTGGTACCTGCAGGTGACTGGTTCCAGGACCTCTCTTCCCTTGGACACTATCATAATGGTGGTGTATAACCATACATACACACTCCTGGGTTATTTAAGTCTTCTCTGGGTTCTGTGTAATATCTAATGCAAATGCCATGTAAACAGCTGCTTTATTATCTTGTTTAGGAAACAGAGACAAGGTAGAAAAGGTCTGTACTTGGTTGGTCCAGAGGTAGCTCAAAGGCCCAATCTCACAGTCCTTGAAAGAGTCCAGATGAGGGCTGGAGAAATGACTCAGCGGTTAAGAGCACTGACTGTTCTTCTGGAAGACCTGAGTTCAATTCCCAGCATCCACAGGGCAGCTCACAACTGTCTGTAATTCCAAGATCTGACATCCTTACACAGTTATACATGCAGGCAAAACACCAATTCACATAAAGTAAAAATAAATATTTAAAGAAAAAAAAAGAAAGAGTCTAGATGAATGAGGTTCAAACAATGGGCATTGTTAGTGTGTGGGGGACACTGGGAGACTGCATGTGCACACCTCCATTTACCTGTGGAACTGCTGTGTGGTTTTGAGTGGCCAGCTAGGGATCTGGACACAGCATTTCCAGTGGCCAAAGTGGTACACTGCTCTGCTACTATTTATAGGCATTTGGAAGACACTGTAACACAGGATGGGTATGCTTAAACTGCCATAACCAAATCATACAGACAGGGTGACTATCATGAGGTTCAGGGTGTCTATGAGGTTAGTTTCTGGATTCTGTCCTCTTTGGCTTACAGATGTCTTTTTCACTCTACCAACATAGTCATGACAAGCAAGCTTTGGGATTTCTTTCCTCTTCTGAGGACATTGGCCTCATTTAATATCAGTCATCTCACGTTTCCAAGTGTAGGCACATTGGATATGAGGGCTTCAAGATATGGCTTTTGGGGAAGCACAATTAGTATATAGACCATGTACAGGCAGACACATGTGTAGATATGTTAATGGGAATATCCTGATAGTAGAAGGTAATTTTGATTTAGATCTATGTTTTGTAATTTCCAGGAAGAAAACAATAGATACTTTAAGGAAATATATTTTTCTTTCATTTTAAAATAATATGTACAAAATTTTTTTCTGGATTGTTGTCAATAGCTGTGTGTCTACTCCTCCATCAACTCGCCCATTTCGACCTCTCTGTCTGCATATTTGCACTGAGAGGTATCTAGAATAACACTGATGAAATGCATCTTTCTCGATGGTGAAATCTGAAGTAATTTTGCTTGGGTTTTTCTTTGCATTTACCTCCAAGACTCCAAATTTATGATAAGGTACATACATATGTATCTTTTCTGAGCAAAAGGTATTGATGAATTTTTATGTGCTTACAGAATGTCTCATGTGTACCCCTGCTTTGTTTCTGAGGAAAGTTGGTAGCCTAGCAGAAGGGAGTGTCCTGGATGCTGGGCCTAGCTCTATGGCTTTGCCTTGGTCATGTAGCAACTACAAACATAGCTGAGTGTGTGGCCCAGCAGGAAGCATTGAGGAAAATTCAGGGGGACATCTGGGTGCCAGTGGAATCTTGAGCCTTTGAAGTGCATTTTATGGCTGCCTGGCCCAGCTTGTAACTGGAGCTGAGTTCACAGTTCCAGTAGGAGAGCAATATGTCTGGATGCTGCCTGATTGGCTACCCTGTGTGGACAGATATCCGAGCATTTGTAGGTTCCAAGGTCAAAGATGTTGAACATTTGGGGCTCCTGTAGAAAGACCAGGCAAATCTGCAGTGTTTGCCAGGTATTGGAGAGTCAGGGAACAGCAGGCATTCTCTTAACTGAGCAGGGGTGAGACTACCATGGCTTCTCTCCAGAGCAGGCCAGCATTCATGCATGTTGGGCTTAAAGAAGACACAGAAACACCCCCACCCCAGTACATGCTATCACCTGGAGACCTGTGAAAGTGATCATGGGAAGTTCTTTTCTCTAAGTAGTCCTCAACTGGCTCCAACCAAAGGCTCCAACAGTCATAGCACATAGCCCCTGGGCAGTAGTTTTGCAGGACAGCACATCATCCAGCAGTGAAGACCATGGATGCAATGACACGGATGCCACCCACAGGCATCCAGTTGATTCAGTTCTGGATAAGACTACACTGGTGAGAGGGGAAAGGCCAGCAATGGTCAGAGTTTCCCAGGGTGGATGAAGAGTCCTGGACAGTGTTCTCTTTGGCCTGGTGGTGGTGACAAGGATGTTTGCTTTATAATTACTTAGTAAACTACTTCGTTTACATGCATTATGTATTTATTTGTGCTGTTAAAGACTGGACCCGGGATCTTGCCCATGCTGGGCAAGTTCTCGCACCCAGAGGCCAGCGAAGGCTGCATTTCCAACCTCCTTGTGTTTCTCTGCCTATAGTTTATATTCATGATGAAAATATTAGTGAGCGTCCTGAGGGCTCCATGTTTAGTCTTGTACCAGATCCTGTGGTGTGTGCACAGGAGGGGACATCGTTAGGAACAACTGAAAATCAACCCCCAGCAGCACCACAGCCTTGAATTGCTCAGTGGGGTCCAGTAGGTCTGCATAAGCCCCTGCAGGGGTGGGTGGGGCATACTGGGTGGAGATGGGTTGAGGGTGAAGATGGTGATGTAGGTTTCCAGAAATGAGTAGCTGACATCAATTTTTGTTGACCCTATGGTATGGTTCAAGGGGATGGGGGAATGCACTCCCCAGCCTTGCTGCTAGTACAGGTTAATCTGCTAATAGATTCTCAATTCAGAACTGCCCTCAGGTATATTATAGTTAAGCAGATAATAGGAAAACGGGCTAAAAGGACTTGCAGAAATCCTCAGGAAAAAAAATAGGTAAATATGAGAGAATTAAAAAATAGATACAATTATGCTTTACAGCCAAATTCCATTATAAAACCAATTCCATCAAGCCTCCGCAGGGGCTTGTTTGGGGACTAGTTTGGCAGTTCCTCAAAAAGTTAAACATAGAACTAGCTAGCACATGATCTAGCAATTCTGCTTCTAGGGGCATATCCAAGAAATAGAGAGTCATCTCAGACAGATCCTTGTACAGGGTGTTCACAGTGGAGGCATCATTCATAATCATACAGAGGTAGAAACAATTCAGTATCAATTGAGATGGGCCAGAGAGATGACTCAGAGCATAAGAGCACTTGCTGTACAAGCATGAGGACCCCAGTTCAAATCTCCAGAACTCACATAAAAAACTGGTCACAGTTGTGCATGTACTTATAAGCCCAGTGCTGGCAGAGGCTGGGGATGGAAGAGACACTAGCATGGTTGCGACTTGCTGGCCACAAACTTGATATATAATCCTTTTGCCATAAGTAGAAAGGTATTACCTAATTACCTGATAAAGTGGATTGGGAATATGTGCACATATGAACATATTAAAATCATGCTGGACAAACCTGGTCCCCAGGCTTACTGGACATACCAGACCAATGTAAAGGGCAATACCCCTTCAATGTGAATCCCATAAAAAGGATGACATCTAGGCACAGTGGCACAGGCTTATAATTCTAGCACTTGGGAGATGAGCATAGGAGAAGCTGGAGTTAAAGACTGGCCTGAGCTACTTAACACACACACATATACATATATGTATATATACATACACATATGTGCATATACATATATATGTATATGCATGCATGTTTACATATATATAATATGTAGGAGAGAGAGAATAGATAGACAATGCTTAATTCTTAGCACTGTGGTCTGTGATGGCCCCACTGACCTGTCATCCAACCACCCAGTGTAGAAAGAACCAGTAGGTGGAGGAGCTTCAGTTCATTATGGTCCTGGCTGCTTAACATACTCTCTCAGTTACTGACTCACTCTCCATCCATCCAGACATGGTCCTGTTTCTCCTGTCAGCGTGATCCTATTGCTGGTCTGCATGCCTCCAGCAGCCCTCCAGCCATGACTCTCTGTCACCCGGCAATGACCTTTGCATTCTGTGTCTGTAGCAGCCTTACGCCTGGCTCCACTAAGACCTCTTTGCACTCTGTAGTCTCTGTAACGATTCTGTAGCCATTTTGCAAAGTGTAATGTATGATCTGAGAGTTAATGTCGGTAATTAAGAATATAAGAACCAGGAGGAAAACAAAGATAGTGGGGGTTGCTGGGAACCCTTCGGAGCTCTGAGGAGTCTGAGAGACCCTGGAGGCTCTAAGAGGGTGATACCGCAGAGAAAGAGTCTGCAGGGAATGCAATAGCTTCAGAATAACTAAAAAAAATCTTATGGGAAGATGCTTTTAAAAAGTGGACTTGCAATTTTGGAAAGATGGAGAGCAGCACCCACAGCAGCGTGCATCTCAACCTGTAGGCTGCAAGGGCAAAGGTCGTGCACAATAAGCTATGGGGCTCCCAGCACTGATGACCGGGAGATGTGTGTGTGTGGGCAGCGTTCAGCAGCTCTCTCGGAAACATGCCATCACTGAATAGAGCCTGTCTTAGGCCTGCCCGCCTGCAGGCTGGCCCCCATCGTGGAGATCGGCTGGCTGCACTGCTTGCCTTGCTGGGAGATGGAGAGTGTAGAGCAGCAGCGCTACCCGAAGGCTACAGGCACAAAGGTAGCTTCAATGCGCAGTCGCCAAGGGTAGGGAGGTCCGCAGCAGCCAGGAGCTCGCACAAGGTGTGCCCCCACAACATCACCCTGACCCTGAGCTACGGCAGGATATCGGGTCAGTCTCAGCAGTAGCCCCTTTTAGCTTTTGAGATAGGATCGGTTAAATTGCCTTGGTTGGCCTTGAACCTACTTTGTAGTCTAGCAAGGCCTTAACTACCTCCCTCCTCCAACAGAAACAAGATAAACAAAAGCCTAAACTGAAGAGATGGAGATAGTTCAGTGCACCCAAAGCCTTTCAGTCCCTTCAGTAGGAGGGTTGCAGACAGGTCTGGGAGGGTGAGCTCCCCTGGAGGGTGGCAGATTACTGGGGAGGCAATTAGCACTAGGGTCCTTTAATCAAGAGCAAAGCTATCATTAATTTATTTGGCTTTAAGTAGCCAGGCCGTGGTGGTGCACATCTTTAATCCCAGCACTGAGGAGGCAGAGGCTGACAGATCTCTGTGAGTTTGAGGTCATCCTAGTCTACAGAGTTCCTTGGCAGTTAAACAGAGAAACTGTCCCCAAAAAAAAGCAGCCACTGAGCACAGTCGAGGGTGGCTGTGGGGTGGGGAAGGGCTGGTGGGAGGTGGAAGGCCTTGACTCTTTCATTCTTATGCATCCATTTCCTGAGTAGCTGGGATTACAGTAGGAGCCTCCAGGCCTGTATAGCTCAACTTTTAACCACTTTTGATGCTTCTTGAAAACAAAATATTTTAAAAATGAAAGATGTGAGTGTGAGACACATACTCAGTGGAAAATTTGCTTCTCAAATAGCTTGAGCAGAAAATCTCTCATCCCCATGGCAACCAGATTCCACTGTGACCAACCATGTATCTCTGCCAGGTCACTCACCTGGTGTCAAGCCTTGCACACACGTGAGAGCACCCACACAGTGGACTGCCTCTGGGGCCCTCTCTAGTCTCTTAAGTGTTCTGTACTGGGGAGGGCCAGCTGGTGTGGAGCAGGGCGAGTGCCTCCTGAAGTCACTTGCATCTTGGGGCTCAGGATTCTGGGACAAGTATGTGCCAGATTCCATGCTGAAGCCCCGACAAGGTGGGAATACTTTAGAGGCATGTGTGACCCCCCCTTCCATGATCAGATTATCTTTTGTTTTTGTTTTGTTTTGTTTTGTTTTGTTTTGTTTTGAGATATGATTTCTCTGTGTAAAAGCCTTGGCTGTTCTGGAACTCACTCCATAAACCAGGCTGGCCTTGAACTCATAAAGATCTGCTGCCTCTGCCTCCCAATGCTGAGATTAAAGGTTTAAAGGTATGTGTGCCACCACCAACTAGCCAGATTATTATCACCTTTAAGAAGAATGGATTTATGTCAAAAGAAAAAGTCAGGAAGAATTCTTCTAGACCCTGAATGAGTTTGATCAATATCACCAAAGAAGCAGAAATTCTTTTGCCTTTTTTTTTTCAAATATTTTATTTTTATTTTATGTGAACTGGTGTTTTGCCTGCATGCATAACTGTGTAAGGGTGACAGATCTTGGAATTACAGGCAGTTGTTAGCTGCCATGTAGATGCTGGGAATTGAACTCAGGATCTCTGGAACAGCAGTCAGTGCTCTTAAACTCTGAGCCATCTCTCCAAGTCCTCTTTTATCTTTCAAAAGTAGGGAATATTGAAGGCCTTATTTTCCTCAGCTGGACTTGAATTAAAAAAAAAAAAATGTCTTTCTAACTGAGAGGAGAGACAACTTGGGGCCTAGGTCTTCTTCCCCCAGGAAGGGACTCATTAGCCTCCCCATAAATTAATTTCTGTTCTAGTCTTTGTCACAAAGTTATCTTTAAATTACAGTGGTTGCAGACTTATTTCTTCCCATTTCAATCAAACTATAATTAAATACATTTTCTTTTACCATTTTGTTTCTTAATTTCACATAGAGAGAGAAGCCAAGTACTGGGCTCAAGCATGAGTGTGGGGCTGAGAGCTGCAGATGCTGACCACTGGAACACCAGGCTCCTTTTCCATTTTGTTGAGCCCAGTGCTAGGCAGGCTTGGCGGTGCAGATGTGTGATTATAGTGTTCCAGAGTCAAAGCCTGAAGGACATCTTAAAGCCAAGGCCTGCAGAATAAAGTCAGTGCCACCTGGAGAAACTTATCGAGCCCTTGCCTCAAAAATTGAAGAACAAGAGGAGGAAAAGGAGAAGGTGGAGGATTGGGAGGAGGGTGGGGTTGTAGCTTAGTGGTAGAGAGCTTGTGTGTCTGCAGGCATCTAGGTTCAGTCTTTGATACAGCAAAACTAGCAAACCCAAAGCTGGAGTAACTGTTTGGCAGGAAGGAGAGCATCCTAGAGACACCCTGAGCCTCTCTATGGTTATCAGACACCCTAAGGAATTGGAATTTCCCCAGGAATCTTCTGCTGGGAGAAGGCAAGGGTGAAACCTGGTGTGAATCAGTGAAGGAACATCTCCTGGAAGATCTCATACAGTTCCCACCTCACAGGGGAGACTGGAGTCCAGATGATGGGCAGCACCACACCCTGATGGTGACTCCTCAGTTATACATGCCAGTTTCCTCTGTGTAGGACTGAACTTTGTCAGGGTCCTGAAGACAGACTTGGGAGAATTTTCTTCTTCCCAATGTGGCCACATTGACTTGATCTCCTTTTGCTTTTCACATTTGTCTCTTTAATTGGCCTACTGAGAATGGGTGGCTGAATCTAGCTTCTTAGGGCTGCCAGGCTTGGGCTCACACCTAGTAACTCCAGGGACACTAATTCCATGCTAATGCTTTGCTCCCCTAAACAGACCTTCTGACCCCTTGAGTTTGAGCTGTGCCTCACTTTGATCTTGGAACAAGCCCTTCCTTGCAGGGTATGCTGTCAGCCTAGAGGCAGGCCGCTCTTGTCCTAGAGGTTTCTCTTTCCTGTGGGAGTTGACTCAAGACCTAGTTATCATCCCTGCTGCCACCCTCCCCTCCTGGCCACAGGACAGCTCTGTTGGTTGTGGGTAATTCAGGGGTTCAGTCCTGGCTGGTCAGTGGTACTGTCCTCCTCTTGACCACAGCGCAGTGCTTATAATCAGCAAACTTGCTCTCCAGTCCCAATCTGTAGTCTTTTTTTCTAACAGCATAGAGATCCTTGGTTGTGCTCCAAGCTGAGCATGTGTATTTGGGAATTGTCTTTGACTGGGCCCAGATTTCAGCGCAGGAAAAAAACCATACCAGTAAGAGACTGCAGTATTGCTGGTAGATCCCATGAATCTCTACCACCTATGTTACTTTGTTTAATCAGGAGGTTTGGGAGGGGAAAGGAAGTACTTAGGGGCACATTTCTCTATACCTTAGGCAAAAGCCAAGTGGGAGCCTGTTCCTCGGTCATTGGTCGGCTCCTTGACACCCTACTACGGAGTGGTTGATGTGTGTGTGTGTGTTAGGCACAGGGACTTTCTTGCTTGTGAAAACTCTCCAGAATGACATTCCACTAACCCTTTGCTTCTTCCCATCTTACAGCTAGAACAAGAAGGAAAAAAAAATGGTGGTTCATGGGGTACAGGCAGGCATTTTTTTCTTTCTATAATCCATATCAGATCTGAAACAATGTGAGTTTGCAAAGTGAAAGGCTGGCTTCCTCTGCAGATGGCTAACTATGAAACCTGGGAAGCTAGTGTGGAGCCAGAGAGGAGGGCGAGGAGGAGGGATCGGGAGAAAATCTGTCTGCAGCAACACAGACCAGCCTGACTTCGGCTAATTCGTTTCTTTTTTCTTCCTTCCCTTCCTGCCTTGTAACTTAAAAAGTTAAGTTTCAGGAGACCTCAATCTGAAGCAGCCTTTGAGTATGTGCTAACCAGCACACTACCCTGTGATGGGGCGTAAGATAGACTGACTCAGTTGTCAAGCAACAGCATTTGGTACCAGTTTAGGATTCAAAGTCTCAGCCAGGGAATAAAGAATCCTAGAAGTTACTGAGCACCTCTAACACAAAAACCACTGTTGTAGTATCAGGGCCTTGAGTTTAATCCTGCTCAGGGTTTCTAGGGATCCTCCCTCATTTCCTAATAAAGGATTTTAATTAATAAGCAGGTGTTTATGTGATTCATTCTGATTTCTAGAAAGTTTGATGCAGTCTCATTCCTTTTTTCTGACTAAGTACTCAATTTATATTTAGTGAGTTGTGCAGTTTAGAATCAAATGTGAATACGTATGGATTGAGGGCAGAGTCAGATGTGGGTCAGACACAGGGAAGTAACCTGGGAGAAAAGCGAGGACTTTGGACTAATTAACTATTTCTTTTCTGTATTCTCCCTGTCTTGGAAAGACTGCCCTTCCATATCTAGCCAATTCCTAGAGAGCGCAAAGGACTCCTCTTTGAGATGCCAAAGCAATCCAGAGCCAATACCCCCAAGAACCACTGCAATCAAGCCATTGCTCTCACACTAAATCAGTAGAGCCAGGCGGGAACCAGGGGTTAAGTCAGGGTCCACAGCCTTGGACATTATTCCATTATTCTTGATAAAGGCCTGGACCCAGCCCTTACACTCTCTAGCTGCTGACTGTCCTTCCAATGTGGTGTGTGCTTGGCTTACCCTGCCTGCTGTTTTTTTGTGTAGAAACTTCATGTCAATTGCTTCTTCTATGTCTGCTATTTCATTATAGTTGAAGTGAATTCCTAGTGCACTGTCACATACCCTGTAGTGGGATTGTATTCTGTTCCATTGTAAATAATTGTCCCGCCTACTGGTTTAATAAAAATGCTGATTGGCCAAAGGCAGACAAGAAGTGTGGGTGGGGCTACCAGACTAAGAAAACTCAGGGAACATCTCAGAGTAGCACAGAGACGCCAGAGAATAGCCACTGAGAAATACCACAGAGATGCAACAGAGACACGACAATGAGATGGCAGCAGAGGAAAGACGCTGAAATGCTGCTCTGAGAAAAGGTATCGAGCTGCATGGCTGAACAAGATAAGAAAGATGGGTTAGTTTAAGGGTAAAGTGTTAGCAAGCTATATGCCTGGACCCTTGGGTGATCAGCATAAATTAATATAAGGGTCTGTGTGATTCTGTGATTCTGTGGGTCTGCAGGCCACGGAGCCAGGCCAGCTAGTCTGGGCCAGAAACCATATACAAGAATACCCAGTAGAAACAAAGCTGCTACAGTTCACAAAGTGGGTCTGTAGAACAACCTGGGATGCTGTCTGCTGGCCTTGCCAACATACCCTTGCATTTCATTGACTTGCAGTGATCTAATGGGCAGTGCGGTTCTAGAAACCCTGGGCGGATGTTTCCCAGAGTGGGATCCTGGAACAATATCTGCATCATCTGCAAGTACTTAGAAATGAAAAGCTTGGATCTTACTCTAGGCACTAACTTAGGAATTTGGAATGAGGTCTGGGAAAGTGCTTCCCAAATGGCTCAGATGTTGATGATCCTTAAGTTAGATGTGGTTGGAGAAGGAATGGCTCAGCCACAGCAGGCCTCTTCAGCTATGACAAGGAATGTGGCCTTGTTTTAGGTGGGAAGGAGGTTGTAGGAAGAATGTGAACAGGTTCTGGCTACTGTAGTGAGGAGCTGACTTACCAGAGGGTGTCTCCTGAAGCAGCAGGCAGGAGGACAGTTGGTTCTGGGTGAGCAGTCAGCTGAGAAGGAAGGCCTGTATGTCAGACCCTCCTGCATTAGCAGCCTGGAAGATGAGGCAGCTACTGTGGGAAACTCAGAGCCCCACTGTCTTCAGCTTGCTGCTGTGTCCTCAGTCATATACTCACAGGGCCAGGGTGTTTCTGTAACCTGGGCTATAGTAGGGAGAGAAATGGGCCTTGGGGCTTCAAGACTCCACCAATAAAAATCTCCACTGACCCACCACAGTACCTCTCTGACACTTGGTGTGACTGAGAGACAGGTGTGTAGTTTCTGGAGAAGTCAGGTTAGCAATTCTGAAACAAGACAAGAAGGCCTCATTTGGGGCTCTTTAGAAGACAAGATCTGGAGGGCTGGAAATAATATTGGCTGTTCTTGTAAAGGACCTGGGTTTGATTCCTAGCACCCACATGCTAGCTCACAACCGTCTATAACTCCAGTTCCAGGGCAGCCAATGCTACCTTCTGACTTCCACGGGCACCAGGCACACACACACACACACACACACACACACACACACAGAGCACAGAGATATCCATGCAGGCAGAACACACATGTACATAAAATAAACAACAAACCCCAGGGATCTCCAGCACTCATACCAGTTCAATAAAAGTTTTTAGGGTGAAGGCCCAGAAAACCGTAGTTTCACAAGTTTCCTATGGTAGCCCACATGCTGCATGTCTGCAGTCCCAGCTACTCAGGAGGCTGAGGCAAGAAGGTTGTTCAAGCCACAAGCTGAAGGAGAGGCTGGGCAACACTGAGTCCCCATCTCTAAATCAGGAGGTAAGTCAAAGCCTTACCCAACTTCCAGTTTCTAAGAAAAACAAAGACCAGAGAACCATGTCAAATGACACTGTAGGATGTAATTGATGACTGTAATGGTTTGGGAAATTCCAAATTAATTACAAGGAACTGAGGAGGACCCTTACATGCATTAAGCCATGGCAACCACATGCAATATAGAGTGTCTTATTTAAATTATAATGTTGGGAACAGGCAAAAAAAAAGCGCACCTTGTTTTAGGTATTGCCAATTTGATTTCAGTATCCACCTTACTTGTAGGGTGAAGCAATTCAGGTTCCCAAGTCCCTAAGGGAGCTGGAAACCTTCCAATAGCTCATCTACCTCATCCTTAAACCACAGAAATAGCCATTACACATCTTTAGTTCTCTGAAAACATGGCTGTTCCTAACAGAAGGGACAAATGAATCTGACTGGTTGGACTGAAAAGCTTGCACTGTATGGTCGGTTTACAATGATGGAACATTCAAGGGAGCCCTAATCTTTAAATCTTGATTGGTGGAAATTGTAACTGTAACTTAGCAACTAATGTTTGTAATTTTTGTGCTTAAATACTTGCTTCAACTGGCACTCAGGGTCACAGTTCAGCAACCAGGTCTATTCTGTGGCCCCGCCCCTTGCCACCATGGTCCATAGGCCCCATCTTCTCCCGACTTCTTCTGTGCTGTCCTGCATTAAATCTTACTTGGGGATTTAGAGCCCTGGACCACAACAATCATTCAATCAATTACAAAACTAGACAATCAGGGAAAACTGGATCTGATAACTTAGGGTAATAAAAAGGTACTGTGAAGCCTGGCATTTGACTCATATCTATAATCCCAGCACTTAGAAGACTGAGGCATGAGAATTGCTGAAAGTTTGAGTCTTGGTTGCTACATAGGTCCCATGCCAGAGGGCACAGAGGTTCTATCTCAAAATCCAACTGGATCCTGTCAGTTCTTTTAGATGCCTTAACACTGTAACATTTTTTTTCTCTTTTTAAATAAAAGGCCCTGATCTGTGAGATATGTGCTTAAATATGGATGGACTTCATGGCTATAACTTGCTTTACCATTATTTTTTTTTTAGTGTAGTTATTCAGATTCTCTGTGCACGCTAGACGTGGAGCTGACTTCCCCTGTGATCTGCTTCCACTCTGAAGATGATTTACATACCATAAATCAAATCTTTGCACTTAACCAGTCTTTGTTCTGTTCCATACTGCTCGGTGTGGTGATATTTTTCGTAGGATTCTGGTTAAAAATACAGCTGTGATGGAATATTCCTGAATAGCCATGTGCTCCCTAATGTAAATAGTAGTAAAAAAGTAAACTAACACTCTACTCACTAAAGCCTAGGGGAGGAAGTATGAAGTTAGAAATACCTTCCATTTCCATCAGTTCCCATTGTTTTGAGGCAGACTTGGTAGGTCAGAAGTATATTTTCTTTTCACCTTTTATCTTGAGTCAGCTTTTCCCTGTTGCCTGAGCTGGTCTTGGACTCAAATGCTGCTTCTCCTTTAGCCTCGCCAGTAGCTAGGACTGTAGTGCACTGCTGTGCTCAGCTGTTCCACTGAGTGTTTGCTTAAGACAAGCTCTCATGTACCAAAGGCTGGCCCTGAGCTTGGTCTTCTCAGCGCCTCCTCCCAAGGGCTGGGATTGCAGGTGTGAGCCAGCACACTGGGATTGCAGGTGTGAGCCAGCACACTGGGATTGCAGGTGTGAGCCAGCACACTGGGATTCCAGGCGTGAGCCAGCACACTGGGATAACGGGTATGAGCCAGCACACTGGGATTACAGGTGTCAGTCCCAGATGCAGATCCTAGGCTCCTGGCAGGCAGTGCAGATACCCTCTCTGTCTGATAAGCTGCTTAGTGACTCCATCTCTGAGGTGTGGGACAGCTTTGTGCATACAATCCCTGGCTGCTCTAGACAAAACAGACAGGTGTTCAGAAGAAGGTACCCTTTCAGACAGCCCCCTTCACCTTATGACTCTAGAAGAAAACTGCTCCCAAAGTGGAGGAAACATTACAGATTTCTGCCAGAGTAATAGGAGAAGAAAAAAAAATAAATCCAATAAATAAATGCTGACTGTAGGCAGTCTGAGTTATTTTAGATTACCACACTACCTTAGTGACCAACAGGCAGGGCAGGAAAGCAATTAGTGTTAAATTAATGAGAAAACAATTTTCTAACTATTCTCCCCATGGCAAGAAAAAAAAGCTATTAATAGTTTTGATTTCTAAAAGGCAAATTTAATAAATTAATAACTGCATGCCAGGTAAAAATATAAATATACAGCTGAAAACCAATAATTTAACAGAAAATGCTGTGTGGTGCATTTTTATTGATAGAATAACTTACTGAAGTAACAGATCTGAAAACACATCTTGCTTTTGCTGAGGAGAAAGCACTATATCAGAGAAGAAGAAGGAGAAGCTGGAAAGGAAGCGTTTGTAGAGTTGGCAAATGGCACAGTGATGGAGATATAACAGCCAGGGCACTGCTTATGCATATGTGTGCGAGTGTGTGCAAGCATCAGAAACTGATGGCATGGACCCAAAAGCAAAGTCATGACAGTTTACTCTGGAAGGCATGCTGGGTGACAACCATAGACAACCCAGGACAGAGAGGCGGTACAGGCACAAGTCTGTGATTCCTTGATGTGGGGTTTCCTCACCAAGCAGGGGTAATCATGCAGTAGCTTGAGTTTCTCTTAACATGATAAACACCCAGGATTACCAGAACTGGAAGGTGTGTGTTCACTGTTTTACAAGGACAGCTGAGTGGTGCTACAGAAATGACAGGAAGTTCCTTCATGTTAATCTGGGTATTTGGCCAACCTCTAACCAAAAACAATTCAGCTAGTGAATGAAGCTAATTAAATTACTAGAAAACATTCCTTCATCCATAAAACATTTTTTCTCCCTCAAATCAAAACTCTAAAATAAAATGTCTTCATTTTTGATAAGCAGTTCCACCACGAGTCTCTGGTAGCGTATGTCATTCAGGGCAGCCATTGGGTCTAGTTCTGGGGATCTCATGAGGGTTGGACCAAACACAATCCCAAGGTTCTCTGCACTCATCAGATTCTCCTTCTCATGGAGGGTCACTCTGAAAACACAAGTGAGACACAGTGATTTCAGTAATGGAGGCTTTTCATGAAGTCTGAGCACCCAAATGAAAACCAGAGCCATGTCAAGGTCTGTGTCCACAGGCCAGCTCTCCCAAATTATTTTTCTGTGCTTCTTGGAAACTAAATGAAATGTGACTTCACTTTAAGTAGGTCATGCTGATAAAGAATTTAAAGTCTTTGTGATTGCTGGGGCTTACATCTGGACTGTGTGGGTCCAGATATTTGTGGATTCTTCTTCTCAGACATATTTCCAAACAATGGAGGAGGAGGAGGAGGAGGAGGAGGAGGAGGAGGAGGAGGTGGTCTGCCCTCCCCTTCCTTTGGCTCTCTGGCTCCCCTTTTCTGTCAAGTAAAATCTGAATGTCTAGGCCAGCCGCAGTGAGAGCAGGGAGGCTCACAATTAGGCAGTGTCAGGTCTGCCTCTCTTTCTGTTACCCTACAGCATAATCAGAGAGCATATCAGAGAGTGAGCAGGTTATTATATAACATATAACTAAAGTTAAATATGAAGCAAACATTAATTTACAAATCGCATGAGTTATGAGCATACTCAAAAAAGATTTTAGCTCACGGTGCCTTTAGAGTGAGAAAGAGCTGGGCATGTGGCTCCTACCCCTTTAATCCTAGTACGAGAGAGGTGAGGCAGGCAGGTCTCTGTGAGGTAGAGGGGAGTCTGGCCTACATAGCAAGCTATAGGTCAGCTAGGGTTACATAGCAAGACACTGTCTCAAAAACCAAAGAGAAGGAGGAGGAGGAGGAAGGAAAAAGAGGAAGAAGAAAGGCATATGTACACACAAGTGACTGAAATATGCATGTGCTTTTGGATGATGCATGCTTTGGAGCATAAAGAATTTTCATTTCTAATTAACCTTAGAGTTTGAGGCCCCAGATCCATTGATGTATTATAACTGTGAAAGTTTTGTTTCATTTGGTAGAGACTGATCACCATCAATCATAGCACACTTTGAAACTCTATCTGAAAGTATTCCTCCCTACTCCATCACTTTCCAGTACTGGGAACAGCAGTCGAGCAGTTTGGAGTTCTACACCAAGTTTGAAGTGCTTACTTGAGGCAATAAGTTAAGGAAAGTGAGTTGCCCCCAGACTGACAGCAGCAGCCCTTCCCCCTTCTACAAGATGTCCACCAGTGTCTACAGAACACTAGCATGCTCACAACAGGCCCCAGAGCTCCAAGGTATGGGTGTCAGGATGAGGCTGGCATGTGGTACTGCAATGTACAATATTTTTAGCACCCTTTCCCAACTAACGCAATTTCTCACAAGACAATACTGCTAAGCACCTATACATTAACTCAAGAGAACGTGTCCCTTCTTTCACCTTTTGCTTAATTTTATTCTTGAAACCTGGTTGTAATACAGTAAGAGATGAGCTGCAACTTGCCTCTTTAGGTGTGCCATGAGGTACCGCAGGGTTTCGCAGTGGGCAGGCGGCAGCAGCCTCAGGGCCTCATGAAGGGTCTCCAGTTGCTCATCAGGGTCCATAATCTCTACAACAGCAAGGAGAGATGCTCTAGCAGAAAACTGAGGTCAATGCTTATGGAATAATCTTCATGATGCTTTTGTAAAGCAAGTGAAAATGATTTCTCACAGAACCTTGCTCACAAAAACAGCTGTCCAACACCATCTTAGGTTCAGTGTGCAAACAGGGTTTAACGGGCCTTTTTTTTTTTTTTTTCCATTTTACGGTCTTTAGGTCTGGCGACTAAGGAAAATGGACATGCTAGATATTCAGAATGTAACTGTAACAAATCCAGACACATGAAGATACACAAGGAAAGCCTCATATACTCTAATGAGTTCATCTGTGAATATTATAGACATACATATTGCTCAGAATATTCTGGGCCCTCTCCCCATTGTAGACAAGCTAGCCCACTGCCTCTTGTTACTCCTCACAAAATCTTACTAATAATGTTTCCCCCACCCTCTTTTTAAAATTACACTATTTCTTTGTAGTGGTATGGGCAGAACCCATGCCTTATAAATACTGGGCAAGTACTCTACCACTGAGCAATAAAACCAGCCCCTTATCTTCCTAAGCTTGCTATATTTATTATACTATGTGTTATATAACAAAATGAAGTCTCTCTTCAAAGCATAAGAACTCCTCACTTGGATATTTGAGATCTGCTCTGAGGACTCCCACCCCAGCTAGTTACTGTAACAATTCTACTCCATCTACCAATCATAGCACCAACACTGTTGCACTTCTGTGCTCGTGAAAAAGCACTGCAGGATGTTCTCACTCTGGTTACAAGGAGTGCCTTAAATGCTGGGTCTCAGGCTAACCACAGCAGGACCTCACACTGCTGAGTCCTAATCAAGATGGCAGCCTTGACATGTTGGGAAGGCTCCATCTGCCCAGAAGGCCAAAACTCTGATCTCCTGTATCCACAGCCCGGCTCAATGACAATGTATGCTGTGCACACTGGGTAAAGGCCAGTTAGAACAAAGGCTGAGAGCTTTACGTATGGCAGAGCAAGCCTGATGCTTCTTAAGAGTCTGAAGCTTTTTAGTTCAAAAGAACCTTTGACTACTTTGCAGCTTTTGTCTGAAGCTTCCTCAATTTCTGCTTCATTTCTTTATAACAAAGAATGTGTTCTTTGCCTTTTGCCATGACAGATAATGCATGAGCTCCAAACTGTGGGGACTTTAAAGAGTATCTGTTCGTAACACAGCTATTTTCTCAGACACTGAAATTCAGTAATTGAATTTCTAGAATAAAGAGAAGGAAATTCTGTTTACTATGGAAAGCTAGCTCTTAGCATAGGACTAAATTAATTTAAAACTACATGATTTCAGAAATTAAAAGCAGAGTTCTGTTTTTAACTTCTACAATTAGTCTTGACCAGGAGAAGCTTGAGGCAGTGAGAAGCTGAGAACAGTGCTGGTATGCTGGCTCGGGAGCTCAGTGCTGCCTAGAGGGCCAATAGGAGGTACTGAGGCTGGAATTGAACAGCCTACAGTGCACAAGAATGAGGCAGGTGCTGGGAGACAGCGCAAAGGATGTAAGTGCTGGGTGCTTAGATTTTAAAGGTCAGAAAAACCCTCGATGTGAGGGAAAGGTCTTTAGGAAAGCCTCAGAAGAGTGAAGGAATGAGCTGTATAATATCCTGAGGGGCAGCTAGTCAGATTGAGAGGTAGTAGAGCAGATGTGGCTGCAGAGGAGAAGGAAGGAGACAAGTCAGAAAGGAAAACACCTGTCCCATGTCGGCTGTGGGCCCAAGACTTACGGAGAGAAATGAGAAGGGTTATAAATGAAAATGGGCTGTAACCTCATGTTCTTTTAAAACATGCTTTTTAGTTATGCACTTATTTATTTGTGTGTGTGAGCACAGCTGGCATGTGTGTGGAGGTCAGCACTTCCTACCACATGGTACTGGAGGTCAAACTCAGGCTGTCAGCCTTGGTGGCAAGTGTCTTTTACCCATTGAACCCTCACAGAAGCACTAATGTGGTTCATTTTCTGTGGTTCCCTTTCCTCTAGCTTCCATACAGAGCACAAACTACAAAAGGGCAAGAATAACAGCAGAAAGACCATTCCAGAAACTAATACAAAAATCCAGGAGTCCTAACAGTAGTCTGGTGGTGATAACAGTGTGAATGAGGAAATTGTTTCGTTCTGAGTATATTTGGAGTTCATAAGATTTCCAGATGGGGAATGTATACAAAAAGGGAGACTAAAGGATGACCAAGGTTTGGTGCAAACACCTGGAGTGGTGGATAGCTCTCTCTGATTTCAGATACACACATGATGTGTGACCTGGACAAGCCTGTTGTGGCAGGAAGAGGCACCCCATATCTTTAACTGGTTTCAGTTGGGAGCATGATAAAATGCACTCAACACCTGACATCAAACTGACGAGAAAGTCTTCCCTAGACATCAGCCCTCCTTTTCCCCCAGGCACACAAATACCCACTATCAATTTCCTAGAGAACAAAATTTTTAGTCACAAGACTATTAGAGCATAATTTAAAAGGCAACAGAAAAAATGAAAGGTGTTCAGAGACAAATGGGCATTTTCAGATTAGCTGCCACCAAATGTAAAAAGTCCAGCATGTGGAGGACAGGAGGGCACCAACGCAGGCAGTTTCTCTGTACACAAGCAGACTTTGTGACTGTTACACTGTCCACCATCAGTGGACGGACTGGCTGTCTACAGAAAAGCAGTGAGTTACTAAGAGTTTCAAGCTGGGCAGTAGCCTTTAATGTCAGCACTCAGAAAGCAAAAAGATGAATTTGCATTTGAGGCTAGCCAAACTTAGCTCTAGGATACCAGAGCCGCACAAAGAAACCCTGATTCAAAACAAGCAAACAAGCAAGCAAGCAAACAAACAAACAAGTAAACAACAACAAAAACTAAAAACCCAAAACCCAAACTGGAAAAAACAACCAACCAACCAACCAACCAACCAACCAACCAACCAACCAACACAACCTCCAAACTGAACAATGAACTAAAGGAAAAGTCTAGCTATGTGATTCCTTAGAATGTTTATTTAATGACTTAAGTCTGTGTGTTTCCAGGTAAAATTCCAAGCTTAATAGTCAATAAATATTTAACACCTAACCCCTACTTCAATGAGGGACTAATCCAGGCCCCGAGGAACGTAACACCTGAGGTGGCAATCATGCCCTGAAGTGATGCCAGTGCCTGGCTACCACCTGGCCATGATGGGAATGAGGCCCAGGAGTGGGAGTGTAACGGAAGAAGGGATGGGTGGCTGAGGGCTGGGGAAGGACCAGGAAATACGGTGTTGGAAAGTGTGGACACCAGGGCTAGGAAGCAAGCACTCGGGGGGCCTAGATCAGTATCTAATTGATGTGTGTCTGGAGCACGCATTGTTAATTCTCTGTAGAGAAGTTAAGTTCAGTGTGAGAGTAAAACTTCCCTAAGCGGCAGTGTGGAGGAGACCCAGAAACTTTTCCCTGACTGGCTCACTGAAGGCTATGCACCTAGGGAGTGATGTGGCTATCTAAGATCTTCTGGAAGAAAGTGCTCAGACTCCTGGGCTGGGGACAGTTCCCCACAAGGTTTCCACTATGGTCAGAGAGTGCTCACAGATGCAAGCCTTCCGACAAGACCCTGTAGTCAGGCTTGCCTCTGGGCCTCTGTTCTAGAGCAACAGAATCTCCACTGGGGAGCAGAGGAAGGAGGAAGGGTGGCAACCTCAGCCCTCAGGAACACTGGAGGGGAGTACATCCATTGCAGGTTTGCAGAGCTGTGCAGCCTGTAGAGGCAGCTGACCTGGCTCCACACCAGCATCTTCTGCCCTCAGCCTCTCACTCCAGCTGCCACACTGAACTTCCAGGAAAGCTGTTTACAGCACAGCTCCATCAGCTTTTGCAGAAAAAAAAACAACCCTCTAACATAAAGTACAGTTTCTGTAGTGAAAGCATGGTAAACAATGCCAGCAATTTCTCAGGGGTAGAAACTGTCAGATGTTTCACGCCAAGAGTAGCCCTAAAGGCCTACACTGGAAAATATCACCTACTCCTGCCCATCACTTGAAGGGGTGTCCGCTCCATCCCACATCTTCTCCTGGTTCTTGCAGAAGCTACGTGGGGTACAGAGTGAAGAGAGCAAGGGCCTCTATGAGAGAAGACCAAGCAGGTTGAGAGGTTGAGATGCAGGACCATCTCTAGCAATGTGACTTTGGCCAATTGAGGTCTGACCCATGGCAGGTACCTCAGGTATAGCTAGCTCTGTAAGTGTCAGGGCCTTTGATCTTCCTTGCTTGTTGAGGGATGCCTGTGTCCACACACTTGAACATGCTCACTATAGTTGAAAAGGACTGTTCCATAGCCATGAGCATCAACTAGGAACCACACATTTATACAGGCACAGAATGGAGCCAGGGCTTTGGTGTCACACACATTTACTAGTTATATCCCTCGATTTGGGGAAAAGGGGTTTGCTAATGCAGACACAGAGGCTTCTCAAACAAATCCCACAGTAATGACAAATGGTTTGGAGGAGAAACAAGGGGAGAGATTTCCCTGGGAGAGAAGGTGAGCTGGGGAAAGAAGATGAGCTCCTAAGACTTCAGAATTTGACAAGAGGCTTGAGTACCAGATAGGGTGTGTGGTTCAGAACCAGGCTGTGTGAGTCACTGCTCTGCTCTGTCAAGGCTCACATACACAACGCCAGGTTTCATTCTAATCCCAAGCAGCACACCAATAGAAACAGCCACCTATCTAGCTACTGTTGGTGCTGATCCAGGGCCCATTGCAGGAGGCTAGGTGAGTAGCCTTCCACAGGGGGCGTGCTTTCTAGTCTGGTGCCAATCTCTTGAGGACCGCCTGTAAACTCCCTAGACAATCATGATCCACACCAAGTCCACCTTAAGATGGGAACAGTTAAATCCCCAAGGAAAGCCAAGAACCACCAATCAGGCTTTCTCATGCTGCACTGAGATCTCTAAGTGACAGGGAAATCACAGCTCTAGGAAACTAACCAACAGCAGCTCTGAAGGAGAAACTCATTTCAGAGCAAAGGATGGCACTGCTTCATGAGTGTCCAAGTGAGCAAGCAAAGCTCAGGAATCACTATGTCACTAAGGAAGTGACATTATTGAAAGGGAGGACATAAGGGTTTAAAGACAAGCAAAATGACAGAAATAGACTATCTTTTCTTTTCTTTTAAAAAAAAAGTGATACCAACACCTAAAATCTGTTAAGATTTTCCTTTTCTAAAGAATGAGATGTAAGTTACAGGTATGAATTTTGAAACAGAAATAAAATTTTGCAAATGAGCCATTTTCTTTTGAACTAAAATTAAAAAAAAAAACCAAAACCCCAAACTGGCTATGAAGTAGTGAGCCCCAAGTTCAGTTTCCCAATTTTGAAAACAAAGAAAAACAACAAACCCTCTATCATGCAAAGCCATGTTCCTAGAACATGAGTAGCTGATGGGCTAGAGGTAGCTGTGAACTTTGAAGGTCTGGGCATTTGGGGTGAGGACTGAAACTGAAAGAATGTTTGCTGAACTGGACAAGATAGCAGTCTTCTCTGGCCTTTGGTTTATCTCACTAAAGGCTGCTCCATGTACTGATTACTTTGGAAAAGCAGTTCAGTAAACCCTTCTAAGGGTAGAAGGCATGGATAACCTGGGCTAGAAAAGTGCACTTGCAGACACAGGGCCTGGACTGTGGAGAGCTGCAAGGGATGTACTGCAAGAGAAGCGGTTACCCACGAGAGGCAGCTTGTTGGGTGGGGGACTCACACGTTTGTACTTACTGGCAGACTCTATGAACTTGGGGTATGCGTCATATGTGATGAGAGGAATTGGCAGGTCCCTGAAGTACAGTTTAAGTGCACCAGTGATAATGTTGATATCTTCATACATGTTCACAGAAATATCCGCCTTCTCACCATCTTTAAAAGAAAAAGTAGTGAACACTGAATGAATTCACACCAGTATCATTTTAATGTGATTTGTACAGGATTAGATTTTAAAGATAGGCAAACACTTTAGGGTTTCCTTTTTCTTTTTTAATCAATTACATATTTTATGTTAACTGTATGGAAGTCTGTTGAGATATGTAGAGTTTAGGACTAGACAAGGGGATGCTGGAGTGGCTACCGTAACCCTGGCTGTAATGTTTTCATTTGTGAGCTAAGTGATTTTTATTTTAAAATAAAATAAAAAAGGTATTTTCATTACTAGCAACTCTAGTATCTAAGATCAAATTCAACATGAAATATGATTTATACTAGTGACCCACTTTGGTAAAACAGCAAGTAATTTTTTTTCTTCTTAAGCTACTTATTTTTCCTTGCTCAGCTGTGTGTGCTTGTGTGTGTGTGGGGGAAGGGGGTGGGTGGGTGAGTAGAAAGAACTTTACATTTCATAGTTGCCTAAGAATTCCCAGGAGAATAATGCAGTGTTGCTTTCTTTCTGTTTTATAGAAATTCAACTTGCAAAAGGCAACACAGGCCAGGCCTGCCAACCCAAGTTCAACTCCCCGGAACCGGATGGGGGAGGTGAGAGCCCATTCCTTCAGGTTGTCCTCTGACTTCCATACATGTTCCCTAAATGAAAATGACAATGATGATGGTAAAGGGTCCTTGTTTTTTTTCATACCTGGCTTCACAGGAATCACAGCTAGATCTTGCCTAACCAAGCCCTATACCTGGGTAAATGCAGTGAGAAACAAAAAAAGCTAAGCAAACAAAATGCCCAACAAAGCCCAAGAAAATGTGCCAAGATTCCAGAGCGTTAAAGTTAAGGAGAGGCACTATGGAATGGAAGACTATCCAGAAGTGATGGGCACTCAGATCCTGAAGCAAGGCTGTCTTCAGAGTCCTCCAGTACTGTCCCATGTTGAATAAAAAAACTTGTGGACTGGGGAGATGGTTCAGCAGTTAAGAGCACTGGCTGCTTTCCCAGAGGACCACGGTTCAATTCCCAGCACCCTCATGGCAGCTCACAAATGTTTGTAACTCCAGGTCTAGGAGATCTGACACCCTCCCACAGACACACATGAAGGCAAAATACCAATGTTTATAAAATAAAAATTAAAAATATCTTAAAATATCTACTCAAGATTTAGTATCATTTCCTTGCTAGATATCTGTGTGTGTCTGCATGCCTGTGTGTGTGCTCAGGTAATCAGACTTTAGGAATAAAAAGGAATGTTAGTAAGCCACAAAAGACATATACAAAAGAAACCACCAATGCAGTGACAGAAGCCAGCCAAAAATGCCTTCACAACATACATTTATAACTGAAAAGGTGAAAAGGCTTGTGATCACTGGGTATTTGGGGGAAGAAGAGTCGGTCACACAGGCAGAGTCCTATTCTGTATGATACTGTGATGTAGACAAAAGATACCACAGTGTATACTCTTTAGTTAATTATGTATCAATGTTGGGCTATCAATGACAACACATACACAATACTTATTCAAGATGCTAAACCAGTCAAGGTGGGGCATCCCTGGATCCCAGTGTGCAGAAGGTGGGAGCAAGAAGGTCAAGAGTTCTAGACCAGCCTGAGTCAACAGTGAAATCATCTCGAAAAGCAAACTGAAGTTAGTGACAGGGAATCTGGGAGTCGGTGCCAGTGGGGGCGACTGCATAGGAAACTGCTGTACTTTCACTTAAAATTCTCTGAAATTCTAAAACTATTCCATAAAAGCCCATAAAAAAGTAATCTAGTGCCTTTGAAGATGCAGAGTACTGCAGCCTTTCTGAGCTCACAGTCCATTCTGAGTCTGCTTCCAAGTACCTCTTTCACACAGGGTAAGGCCATGCACAAGGCAGGACAAGGCAGGACACAGTGCTTTTTGGAAACACAAGGCAATGTTCCCTGGTGACACACTAGAAACCATGTAGGTGCCTCGACCTAAGGACCCGGAGAAGATGACAGGGACCCACAGGAAGGCAGAGGCCAAAGCAGCTATTATCACCATCAAGTCCTGATGGAGGAAAAAACAGTGAGGGGTTTTGTTTTGTTTTTTCTTCCCATTTCTGCCAAGAGCTCCTGTTTCATTACCCATTAATCATTTCCTAGGAAGAATGCAGATTACAAATTTCCCTGTTCCAGGATGCATGAGCCAGCTACTTCACCAATTTTTAGCCAGGAACACAAAGTCACTATTCTTAGAACTCCACTCCATGAAGATGTGGGTAGAATTTGGCTTGGTGCTTTGTGGCATTCAGATATTTCAGTGGAGGTCACCAGGAGGGTCTGCTCTGCTTTCACTCTCCCTAGGCCGTGGTCCTCACTGTCACTGTCCTCTCTCTCTCTAGGCCATGGTCCCCACTGTCACTGTCCTCTCTCTCTCTCTCTCTCTCTCTCTCTCTCGGCCGTGGTCCTCACTGTCACTGTCCTCTCTCTCTCTAGGCCATGGTCCTCACTGCCTTTCCTCTTCTCTAGGCTGTATTAACTGCTATCAGGGCTTTGCCCATTGCCCCTCGTCTGTTGCTCTGTGGTCATCGGGAACTTAGCACCAATGTGTATATTTCTTTCTTGGGAAGCCTTTCCTAACCACCAGTGTTACCTGGTCTACTAGACTAGTTACGTTTCCACTTACTAGTAGTTTCCTTTATGGACCTTATCAAAATCAAGTCAATAACCAGTGTGTGCTTACTGTAAGTCTTATACTAATACAAGGACCAAAACACAGCCTAACTACTAAATTAAAGACTCAGTGCCTGGCATATGGCAGTATGTGACTAAATCAGCAGAAACATTTTTAAAAAGCTAGGAGCCTAAAATATTAATATTCTTGGGTTTATGCTAGACATTATTATTAAGACAAGTCTTTGAAACCCAAATTTAAAATTTGTATGCAACATTTTATTAGTTTTAGAAACTCTTCCCCCGCCCCGCCCCCAGACAGGGTTTCTCTGTGTAACAGCTCTGGCTGTCCTGGAACTCACTCTGTAGACCAGGCTGACCTCAAACTCATCAAGATTCACCTGCCTCTGCCTCCTCACTGGGATTAAAGGAGTGTACCACCTCCACCCAGCTCCAAAACAAGTTTTATTGATAAAATTTTCATATAATATAGTCTCTTAGACTATATAATTCAATATTTTCCATGTATTTATCAAGTTGTATGATTAGTACCACAGTCTGACTTTAGAATTAACTTTCTTATGTCCCCTGAAGTCCCTTTGTTCGTACATTCCCTGGCCCTGCTCCATGCAAAGGGTGATATGCCTCCCTGCCATCAGTCAGCAGACAATGGTCAATGTAATATGTACTCTTTTCACCTAGCTTAGTTTAATACCATAGGCTGATGTTTTGTTCCAAAAAAACAAAACAACAACAAAAAACCATTGAATATATCTGTTTTATTAAAACATAAGCTCAAAAATTCCATTTATTTATTTCACATGTATGTATGTATGTATGTATGTATGTATGTATGTATGTATGTGGGCATGCATGTATCATGTAATACATGTAGAATTCAGAGGACAGCCTGTAGGGGTTGGTCCTTTCCTTTAACTTAGGGTGTCAGGAACTGTCTAGTTAGAGCTCCTACTGCTGTGATGAAACACAGGACCAAAAGCAACCTAGGGAGGAGAGATTGGCTTTTAGATTACAGTCTATCCTTAGGGAAGCAAGGACCAAAGTTAGAGACTGTGGAAGAATGATGCTTATTGGCTTGCTCTACATAGCTTGCTCAGCTTGTGTTCTTTCTTACATACCTCAGAACCACCTGCCAAGATATGGCATCCCCCACCCTGGGTGGGATCCACCTATATTAATCAAGAAAAGGCACCACAGACTTGCCTATAGGCAATCTGATGGAGGCAAATTCTGATAAGTGCCTTTAACCTGCTCACTCCAGCTTGTGTAAAGTTGCCAAAACACAGGACAGGCATCATGGTGGCAAGTGCCTTTAGCCAGTAAGCCGTCTCTTTAAAACAAACTATCAAATAAGCTTGATTTCAGTCATTTTTGAAAGAGTCACTCTACAGATCTCCCAACTACCCTGGAACCTGCTATGGTCCCAACAGGCTGGCCTGGAACGCACAGAATCCACCTGCTTCTGCCTCCTGAGTACTGGGATTAAAGATGTGAGCTGATATGCCCAACTCTAAACCTGAATTGTGTTTTTTGAGACAGGGTCTCTATGTAGCACTGGCTGTCCTAGAATTTTCTATGTAGATCAGGCTGGCCTTGAACTCAAGAGATCCACATGCCTCTGTCTCCCGAATTCCAGGATTAAAGGTGTGCACCACTACCAACTAGTTCTAAACCTGAATTTTAATAAGAACATACATATTTGTATGAACATACACTGTCTTCCATTTGTCTCAATTTAAACTATTTCTGTTAAAAACAATATAGACAACCTAGAACGTAAAATCCAGGTCCTACACTTTTCTAGCAGAAAGACAACTTCCTGGCACAGGCTGTAACATCTTTCTTCTCTGATTCTTTCTTTCCTTTTCAGCTCTTGGCTCACTATCCACATGCCCACATGAAGACAGAATGTAGCAAAGTTGTAACGGCACCTGCTGACATTACTGTAGGTAGTGCTCCAGCTGCTCACCACCTCGATCTCCTAGGTGAGGCAAGACTTCCCCAAACTTGCCTTTACCTTGACTCTTGGACTAAAGGGTCCACGGCAGCATCGTGTGGGCCCTATCTTCCTCCTTCTTCAATTTCATTATTTGAAAACTAAGCTTGGGGGCTGGAGAGATGGCTCAGCGGTTAAGAGCACCGTCTGCTCTTCCAGAGGACCCGGGTTCGATTCCCAGCACCCACATGGCAGCTAACAACTGTCTGTAGTTCCACTTCCATGCAAACACCAAGGCAAATAAATAAATGAATAATAAATAAAGTTTAAAAAAAAAAAAAAAAAAAAAAAAAAAAAAAAAAAAAAAA
>PVIH01000135.1:0-103976 GCA_004025045.1 Sigmodon hispidus
CTCACTCTCAGACATATGACGAACGACCCCGGGGGGAAGTCCGCTCGTGGCTAAATACCCTCTGGGCTTCCAATCCTGGTAAGCCACGTAGACATTGCCCATAGGTCCCCAGGCGCCGGAAGCAAGCCACCATCCTTGCCTACAGCCAATAAGGAGTTGCTTACTCCTGAGAGCACTCACCTTCAGAAAAGGTGGAAGGCGGAAACCAGCGCCCCCTTTAGGGCGTGGTACAACGCAGCTCCCTACACTTGTAAAAGACCCAGATTCAATTCCTAGCACCTATATGGTGACTCAGCCATCTGTAACTGCAGTTCCAGGGATCAGACATCCTCTTCTGACCTCAGTGGACATCAGGCATGCATGTAGTTCACTTATATATCCAGGCAAGACATACATGTAAAAGTACATACATAAAATCTAAGATAATTGCTGGGTATAATGGCACATGCCTTTAATACCAGCATTAAGTAGTCAGATGTAGACAGATCTCTGGGAGTTTAAGGCCAGCCTGGTCTACACAATATATTCCAGGATAGAGTTATATAGTGAGAACCTGACTGGATGAAAAAAAATAACTTACAATTTTATTTATGATCACAGTGTGCCTGATACAGAGGAGGAACAGGAGTATACACAGCACACAGGTGGACACCAGCAGACACTGTAGTTGGTCCTCTCTGCCTTTACAGAGGTTCCAGGAATTGAACTCAGCTCCTCAGGAGTGTACAGCAAGTGTCTTTACCCACTGTCTTGCTAGCCCCTCTTCTTCAATTTTTATTTTATTTTTTTGTCTTTTTGGGTTTTTGTTTTTGTTTTTTTCAAGATAGTGTTTCTCTATGTAGCCTTGGCCATCCTGGAATGCCTCCTCTATAGATCAGGCTGGTCTTGAATTCAGAGATCTGCTTGCCTTTGCCCTCCAAGTGCTAGGATTAAAGGTATGCACCACCACCACCCCACTCTCCTTTAATTTTTGTTTTGAGTCAGGATATGGCTAAATGTTCCAAGCTGGCCCTTGTATTCTATACTCCTTACATTTGACCCTCTTGCCTCTTGAATTGCTAGGATGACAGGTCTTTATATCACCAGAGCCAATTTCTCAGACCTTAGAAAGGAGTTCCCTTAGAGTTCTTTCTGTCTACCATGGTACACAGTCTTAAGCCTTAGCTTGTTTTGAGTTCAGGATTACGAATACCAGTAAGGAAACTCAGAAATGATTAAATGAGTCAGACACTGAATTCTGGAGGTGGGCACAGTGGCATATTCCTGTAATCACAGCAATTGGGAAGTACAGGAAGGAAAATTAGGGATTCAAGATATCCTGGGTTACTTAAGGAGTCAGAAGTCATCCTGGGCTATTTGAGACTGTCTCAAATCAATAAGAAATAAAATGTGAGGCCTGGTGGGTGGTGCCTTTAATCCCAGCACTCAGGAGGCAGAAGCAGGTGAATCTTCTGTGATTTTGAGGCCAGCCTGGTCTACAAAGTGAGTTCCAGGACAGACAAGGCTGTTATACAGAGAAATCCTGTCTTGATAAACCAAACACAAACAAACAAAAATAAGAATTATAGCCAGATGTAGTGATACATACTTTTAGTACCAGCACTCTGGAAGCAGATGGATAAGCTGAGTTTGAGGCTGGCCTGCTCTACATAACAAATTCTATAAAACCCAAACAATAACAACAAAAGAGCTGAGTTCTAGTTTCCTTTGTCAAACTGGCTGTTACTGTTCACATTCTAGAGGCCTCAGAAGTCCTTATGGTTCTAGAGTTTTTATCTGAACTCTACTGTAGAAACAGAATGAAGTGTTTTACCATTTGACCACAACTCACTCTCATTGTCTTTTTGTTTAAATTTATATTACATTTATTTGTTTGTGGGTATCACAACACCTGTCTTGAGGTTGAAGTATAATCTGGCACACCAGTTCTCTCTCTGGACCTTCTGGGTTCTGGGGAGCAAACTCAGATTCAAAGGACTAACATAATCTTCACCGTAAACCATTACACCAGCTGCTCAACATACTTATAACTTACATTTTCCTTCTTGGTTAGAGAATTTGAACATCTTCATGTTTTTGGAGAGATATTTTTCGTATTACTCTTTCTCCCTAAGTTTTGAATGATGTACAGGTGACTGTAGCTGAGTAGTGCATGGAGCTCTGAGCTGATCTCTAACTTCAAACAAAAAGGGCCCCTATCTCCTTTTGGAAGAGTCCATCCAAAAGGGCCTGTCAATCACCTGGACCAAAAAAAATTAAGACCCTTGAAGAAAAACTGCTTGTTTTTTTTTTTTTTTAATTTTATGTGCATTGGTGTTTTGCCTGCATGTATAACTGTAGAAGAGTGTCAGATCTTGGAATTACAGACAGTTGTTAGCTGCCATGTGGATGCTGGGAATCGAACTCAGGTCCTCTAGAAGATCAGTCGGTGCTCTTAACTGCTGAGCCATCTCTCCAGCCCCAGCTGCTTGTTTAAAAAAAAAAAATTTAAAGGTTGTATAAAGTTTGGAGCTAGAGAGGTGGCTTATCAGTTAAGAACATCTACTGCTCTTCCAGAGGACCCCAGTTTGGTTCCTAGGACTAATGTTGGCCAGTTCATAACTGTCTGTAACTCTAGCTTCAGGAGATCCAAGGCCTCTAGCCTCCTAGAGTATCTGTGGTCATATGCACATATACAGATACATATACATAATTTAAAATAATAACAAGTTATCTTATAGAAATAGTATAAAAACTATGTGATATGTATATCTATGCTGTCCATCTTCACTTCTTAGGTTAGCTTGCTCTCTTTCTGTGATAAAATACCATCACCAAAAGAAACTCAGTGAGGAAAGGTTTATGTCAACTTACAGTTATAGGCCATGATGGAGGAGAGTCAGGGCAAGAACTGCAGACAGGAACCTGGAAGCAGGAGCTGACTTGGAAGCCCACAGAGGGGGTGTATGCTGCTTTTTGGCTTGTTCCTCATGGCTTGCTAAATCTGCTTTCATATATAACTCAGGACCACCTGCCCACTGTCACTACCTCTGGTGTTAGGCCCTCCTACGTCAGCCATTAACCAACCCCACAGGCTTGCCTGCAGGACAATCTGAAAGGCATTTTAGATTTTTTCAGTTGAACTTTCTTCTTTGCAGATGACCCTGGCTTGTGTCAAGTTCAAAAAAAAAAAAAAAAAAAAAAACTACTACATCTCTTTAGAGTGTGTTCTGCTCTGCAGTAAACTGCTTTTGTCCTACACTAAAAACCTAGCTTATACACTAACAAATTACAATCCATCTTACAAGAGTATATGGAGCCAATCAGGTGCCACACCTGTAATTCTAGCACTTGGGCAGCAGAGGCAGGAGGATTGCTGCAAGTTTGAGCCTAGAGAGATCCATATAGAGAGTTCCAGCCAACAGGGACCATGCAGTGAGACACTGACTCAAGAAAAAGCAAAGTGAGGACCAGTGAGGTGGTTCAGGAGAGAAAGACCCCTTGATGAGAAGCTTGACAGCCTGACTCTAGTCCCCAAGACTCACATGGTGGAGACACACAGATATAACACATAAGGAAAGCAAGTATAGTAGAAATAAAATATACTATCATATACCAGTGAAACTACAGAATTGCCTATCTGGGACAGATGCTAGAGATTTCTCATTTGTGTTTTTACATGAAGTCAAACTTACCAATATTTTCTGCATCTGGATCTAGAATCACTGGTAGGGTACCTTTAAGCCTGGTTAAGGATAAATTCACCGAGGTTTCCTACTACAGCCTCGTTTCTTTTTTCTTCAGTTCACAAATCAGTTTAGATTTAATCTTGTATATGGCATAAGGTGTGCATCTACATGTCTTTTGCAAAAGCTTTTCAGGGTTGGAGGATATGGCTCAATGGCAGAGCAATGGCTTAGCATTTACAAGGCCCTGTGTTCAATTTCCAGTACTGCCAGAAAAACAAAAAACAAAAACCCACCACCAATCAAAAGTATTTAAGGCTGTCAAGATGGCCAAGATGGCTCAGCAGGTAAATAAAGGTGCCTACCACTAGATGATGCTCCAGAAGATGATCTGACCTTGGTCCCCGGAGCCCACATGGAGGTGGAGGGACAGAACTAACTCTATAATATGAATTGTCCTTTCACACACTCTGTGTAAATGCACCCACACACACACATACAACATAATAATAATGCTAATAATAATAATAATAAAGTTGAGAGCTGGAGAGATGGCTCAGAGGTTAAGAGCACTGGCTGCTCTTCCAGAGGTCCTGAGTTCAATTCCCAGCAATCATATGGTGACTCACAACCATCTGTAATGAGATCTATTGCCCTCTTCTGGCCTGCAGTCACTGGAGATAAAATGCTGTGTACCTAATAAATAAATAAACTTTAAAAAAAAAAAGAAGTTTTAAAAAACAAAGCTGAAAACAACATTTCAGAAGTCCTACCACTTAGTAGCCCTTTGAAAATACATGTAAGATTCAGTAGCAGGTGAAGGCCAGCTGTGGCGCATGCCTTTATTCCCAGCACTGGAGAGGCAGAGACAGATGAATCTCTTTGAGTGTATGAGGCCAGCCTGGTCTACAGAGTGAATTTCCAGCAGCCAAGGCTGAATAGCAAGTCCATGTCTCAAGAAAACAAACAAAAAACAATGACAACCTTGCTAGCCAGTCACAACTGTCTCAAAAGTCAGTCCTCTGGCAATGAAACCAGATGCATGCACGTCATAAACCCCGCTGTTTGTAAAAGCGATGTGACAAACTGGCACAGTGTGGTCCATTGCCCCAGGTATACACATCAAAAGGGTCAATCATTGACAGAAAATAAACGCTAATGACCACAGTTCCAGAGGCTGACCAAGGGTCAGTCATACTTCTGGGTTTCCTTGAAGATAGAATAGAATAAACAACTTCCTCCGCTGTTCTAACTTTTCTCACTAGATGACTAACCATTTTTTCCCACAGTATTTTTGTGAAAAAGTCTGTATCTACCATAGTGATTTGAGATACCACTCTACCCCACACACTGAGGTCCCATATTGACTCTCATTTCTTTCTGTTTTTTTTCTCCTGTTTCTGCATTATTCAGACAATCACATATACTGATGCCAGGTAGAAACGTTTATGGAATGTTCAATTATTAATATAGGGTGTCCGGGGACTGGAGAGATGGCTCAGTGGTTAAGAGCACTGGCTGCTCTTCCAGAGGACCGGGGTTCGATTCCCAGCACCCACATGGCAGCTAACAACTGTCTGTAGTTCCAGTTCCAGACAAACACCAAGGCAAATAAATAAATAAAGTTTAAAAAAAAAAAAAAGAAATATAAGGTGTCCATCACTGTAGTTTTTCTTTATGGTGTTTATCTGTATCCTTGAAAGCATAAAAGATCTATATTTTTTTATTTTTTCAATCTATATTTTCTTTTTGTCATTTGGCATTAGAGATAGGAATGGCAAGACGGTTTATGCCTGTAATTCTAATCAGCACTTGGGAAGCTGAGACAAGAGGATCACTGTGCATTCACTGCTGCATAGGGAGCTTCAGGCCAGTCTGGGCTACAGAGGAAGACCATGCCTAAGAAAAGCAAAACAAAGGCCCTATGTGGTAACATGCATCTTTGACTCCAGCATTCCAAGGCGGGCAGGTTTGAGTTTGAGGCCATCCTGCTCTACAGAGCAAATTCTAGGATAGCCAGGGCTAGCAGAGAGACCCTGCCTTGAAAAAACAAAACAAAACTAAGCAAAACAAAACAGGGCTAGTGAGATGACTCAAGATAAAAGCACTTGCTGCCTGATGACCTGAGTCTCATCCCTGGGACCCACGTAGTGGAAGGAGGGAATCAGCTCCATCATGCCCTCTACCTTTGTGCATTTGCACACACACACACACACACACACACACACACACACACACAGAAATGTCATAATCATGGAAAAGACTTCTCCTCTTTGAATTATCTTGGCCCTCTTGTGAAGGGTATCATGACTTATATGTGAGAGCTCATTTCTGACTTCTCAATTTTATTCCAATTGATCTGTGTGGAAAATTTTATGTTGTTTTAGTTTTCTTTATGTTTTGCTTTGCTTTTTCTTGGGGGAAGGGAAGAAAGGGTTTACTTTGGCTCATGGCTTCCAAAGATTTCTATAATTTATGGTGGAACATCTCTGTGGTGTCAGGAGTGTGCAACCTAACTCCCCATGAGCCAGGAAGCAGAGAACTCAAACCAGGACCAGAAGTGGGTGTCTTTCAAACCTGCCTCCAGTTACCCACCCACCAGCTAGGCTACACACTCCAAAGGTTCACAACTCCCAAAGCAGGACCACCAATTGGTGACCAAGTATTCAAACACAAACTTGCTGAGGCACATTACATATTCAAACCAAATAGTCTGGTCCTCATAGATTCTTGATTTATCTCATAATAAACAGTGTGTTTAGTCTAACTTTAGGAACCCTCCAAATCTTCTTTTTTTAAAGTTTTATTTACTTATTTATTATGTATACAGTATACAGAAGAGGGTACCAGGTGTCATTATAAATGGTTGTGAGCCACCATGTGGTTGCTGGGAATTGAACTCAGGACCTCTGGAAGAACAGTCAGTGCTCTTAACCTCTGAGCCATCTCTCCAGCCCACTTGCATATATTTTTGTGCACCATGTGCATGCCGCATGCCCAGTGCCTAGGGAGAACAATAAAGGACATCAGAGCCTCTGGAACTAGAGTTACAGATGGTTGTGAACAGCCATGTGAGTGCTAGGAATGAAAGCTTGGTCCTCTGCAAGAGCAGCAAAGTGCTGTTAACCACTGAGCCATCTCTCCAGCCCAAGACGCCGCCACATCTTAATAGTCCCAATAGCATCCAAAAGTCCAAGAACAGTGGTACACACCCTTCAATGGGTAAGGTCTTGAGACAATCATTTTTCCCCCCTTTTGAGACAGGGTTGTTGAAATGCTGCCCAGGTGGGTCTCAAATTCCTAGATTCTAATATTCTACCTCTCCTAGCCTCTTGAATGCTATAATCAATAAACATGTTAGCACATGTTCATTGTGTATAATAATACATAATAGCTTATGTGGCTATTTTTTAATATTTTTATTTTACGCAAATTGGTGTTTTGCCTTCATGTATAACTGTGTAAAGGTGTCAGATCTTTGAACTACAGTCAGTTGTTAGCTGCCATGTGGATGCTGGGAATCGAACTCAGGTCCTCTGGAAGAACAGTCAATGCTCTTAACCGCTGAGCCATCTCTCCAGCCCCTTATGTGGCTATTCTTATTGAAGCTATCCAATAACTTTTTCTCATTTTTCAGAAATTTTGACTATTTTTTTAAACACTTTTATTTATTTATTTATTTATTTGCCTTGGTGTTTGCCTGGAACTGGAACTACAGACAGCTGTTAGCTGCCATGTGGGTGCTGGGAATCAAACCCGGGTCCTCCGGAAGAGCAGCCGGTGCTCTCAACCACTGAGCCATCTCTCCAGCCCCCAAAATTTTGACTATTTTTGATCACTTCTTTTTGGTGCTAAAAATGAACCATGGCCTCCACACACGGTAGACAAGCATTCTACCTTTGAGCTATTATATTTGGCCCCAACCATTTTCTTTTTCATATTCATCCATTGCCTTTAATTGGATTTGGTATGGTTCTTACAAACCTCTACAATGATTTTTTTTACTCCTATTATTTGTTTTGTGGTGTTGGGAGTACATAGGAGGTGTGGGTGGGCACAAGTGGAAGTCACAAAACAACTTTAAAGTGTCAGTTCTCTCCCACACATGAATACTGACTGGGTATTGAACTCAGCTTGTTATGCTTGGCGGCAAATCCCTTTATCTACTGAGCCATCTTAGCTTTTTTTGTTCTTTGAGACAAGGTCTCCTTAGTAGCCATAGGTGGGATGGATGCAATTAGCGGGGCTGGGGGTCGGGGAACACGACATGTAATCAGTACTCAAAAGAAATCACCATTCCACACATGGCATCTAGAGTTCAATTTTCTATTAATAAGCTGATGGTAGTAAAATACTTGAACTGTAGCATTTTAGTCTTTTTTGAAAAGTTCAAGGCGCGCCTCTGACCAGAAAAATAGGATGAGTTCCTTTAAGGCGTGGCCCGCAAGCCCCGCCTCCACCTGAGCAGCTCCGCCTCACCTATGCAGTCTCTAGGTAAACCACATTTCCCAGCGGCCCCTGCAGAGCGCCTGCGCCTGCGCACTGGGACGAAGAGGGGGTGCTCGTGCTGTACCTCGCCTGGTTTCTGACCCCCGCCATGGAGGAGGCTGAGACTGACGCTACGGAAAACTCTGGAGCTTCCGAGGCCAAGCGGGCCTCTGCCATGCCGCCGCCTCCTCCTCCCATCTCTCCTCCTGCTCTCACCCCGGTGCCCGTGGCCGGCGACGAGGGCCTAGCGTCCGTGCCCGAGGCGGGCGCTCCCGGCTGCTCCCGCTCTCGGCCCCCGGAGCTAGTGCCCGAGCGCAGCCTGGGCCGATTGAGAGGCCGCTTCGAGGACTACGACGAGGAGTTGGAAGAGGAGGAGGAGATGGAGGAGGAAGAAGAGGAGGAGGAAGAGATGAGCCACTTCTCTCTGCGCCTGGAGTCGGGCCGACCGGACTCCGAGGACGAGGAGGAGGTATGGACGACCCTCCCGACCTGGCTGAGCCTGAGCGGGCCGCAGACCTGCCGCGCCGTTGTCCCCGGAGCACTCCGCACTTGTGTAGACCTCCATCCCCGCCCACTCAGGCGGGGCCTCTCTCCAGCTTGATTTATTTTGCAAAGTCCCTGCAGATCACCCAGGGCACTCTGGGTTCGGCTTCTTCATTCTGTGAAGAAGTCCGCGTGACGTGGATGTGTTAGTTGTGTTGGGTACCGTTATCCTATCCCCCTCAAGTCTACAAGTCGGACGGGGACATTAGTCATTTTCTGTAGGGTTTTGAGGGTGATAAACTCTTCTCTAATAGTGGAGAGGGTTTGGGCTTTTGTTTCTGTAACGTGATGGTGAAATTTGCCCATTTTTGTCACTAATATGTAAGAAACAACATCCCGGGGATGGATGTAGCCAGTTGGCAGTGTTTCCCTGGGGAGGCTCTGAATTTGATTCTCAGCCCCGCTTACACTGGAACGAGGTAGTGGAACCCTGTAATATCGTTATCCCCCAACATTCGGTAGGTGGAGGCTGCAAACTCAGGGTCGTCCAGGCTGGCCTAGAGGCTTTTTGTTCACGAAACAGTGCTTTATTTGGAATATTTTGAAGGGTTGGAGGTGCAATTACAATCACAATAACACTGGTTATAATGAAATCTTGAGATTATAGCTTAAACTGTTTTGAAATGACGCCTGGACTTGAACTGCTGGGCTCAAATGGCTTTCTTGTCTCAGCTGACTTTAGTAAGTGGGGACATAACACAAGACTGCCTCACCCAGCTAGTTTTGGATTTGAGAAAGCGAAGGCTTGAATTCTAAAACTGTTACCATTGCATTTACAGCGCCTGATTAACCTTGCTGAACTGACTCCATACATCATGTGTTCCATTTGCAAAGGTTACTTAATAGATGCAACTACCATCACAGAATGTCTGCATACCTGTAAGCATATAGTTCACATTTCTGAAAAGTATTTTTAAAATTTGAAATGTCTTTTCCTAAATTAAACATTTTTCTCTTTCAATAGTTTGTAAAAGCTGCATTGTAAGACATTTTTACTATAGCAACAGATGCCCAAAATGCAACATAGTTGTCCACCAGACACAGCCTCTTTATAATATAAGGTAAGAATATGTGCATTTAAAATGTATTCACCTTTAAAATATTTTCAGTATTTTTTTCTGAAATCTTGATATTGTGTAGTTTGGAAGAAATTCTTTGAACTCTACCACAGTTAGAAGAAGGGGGCTGCAGAAGCACTGTGTGTAAAGCACTGACTGTGTACCAGGCACTGGAGATTATATAGTAGTTAGTGAATGGAAAGGGGAAGAAATGAAATCAAACATGAGTTTTCAGATATTTTAACTGAATCCTTCAGGTTAGGGTGGAGTTGGTTTCAGCCTGTCATTGCACTCTTTAGCATTTAGATCATTCCTTCAGAACTCCTGAAACAACTAGCCTTATGAGCAAAACTTTAGATTGTTGTAGCATAGAAACTGAGTTTTCAAATTCATGATTCTATAGAAAAGAGGAGACAGTTCAAGACAGGGTTTCTCTGTAGTTCTGACTATCCTGAAACTAAGTTTATAGACCAGGATGGTTTCTTTTTTTTTTTTTTTAAAATATTTATTTATTTATTGTGTATACAGTTTACAGAAGAGGGCACCAGATCTCATTATAGATGGTTGTGAGCCACCATGTGGTTTTGCTGGGAATTGAACTCAGGACCTTTGGAAGAACAGTCAGTGCTCTTAACCTCTGAGCCATCTCTCCAGCCCCCACCAGGATGGTTTCAAACTCAGATCCCCCTGCCTTTGCCATCTCAGAAGTGTAAAGGAGTATACCTATTGTGCCTGGCTTCAATAACTTTTTTTATGTATAACACGTGTACTGGGAGCCCTCAAAGGTCAGAAGAGGGCATTGGATCCCCTGGAACTGAAATTACATATGGTTATGAGCTGCCATGTGGGTCCTCTGGAAGAGCAGCCTGTGTTTGTTAAAACGGGTAGGGAGTGGTGGTGGTGGTGGGTGGTGGCTGGTGGCTGGAGAGATAGCTCAGCAGTTAAGAGCACTGTTGTTTTTTTCCAGAGGACCCAGGTTGAATTCCCAGCACCTACAGACACACATGCAAAACAATAAGATAAAAATAAATGATTTAAAATGTAGTCTCTGTCCTCTAACTCACATTCTTACTGAGTGCACAAGAAGAAGGATGAGTTAGTGAGCTATTCAAGAATCTATTGGATACTTAAAATTACATATATTTCCTTGGTTTTCTGGGATGAAGTATATTTTAGGCAGTGTGAGTATTGCCTCGCTCTGATGAATCAAGATGTCTGCATCTGGCCAGGTGCGAGGGTGTACATCTTTAATCCCAGCATTTGGGAGGCAGAGGCAGGCAGATCTCTGTGAGTTTGAGGCCAGCCTGGACTACAGAGCTAGTTCCAGGACAGCCAGGGCTACACAGAGATTGTCTTGAAAAAACAAAACATAGAAATTTTTAAGAAAATGTCTGCTCCTGGGGGACAGCAGTGAGTTGACTTTGTACCAAAATTGATTTTTCCGAATGTGGAGATACTCTCTGTCCTTTCTTCTATCAGGTTGGACCGACAATTACAAGACATAGTATACAAATTAGTGATCAATCTAGAGGAAAGTAAGTTTCTTTAATTATATAGTTATGAATCCCAAAGTCTCTGACTCTGTTAGTTACATTTTACATGTAATTTAGTCTTTGTTTTATCATTTTTTAGGAGAAAAAAAACAAATGCATGATTTCTATAAAGAAAGAGGTCTAGAAGTACCCAAACCTGGTAAGTTTGGATATATGCTATAATGTATTTATAGACTGAAAGTTACTGTGTCCTTGGGGTTCTGTCCTCTGTCCCCTGTCCCTTTCTGCCGTGTGATAAAATAAACATGGTAGAAACTGCTTAGGGAAAAGAGGTTTAGTTTAGCTCACAGTTTCAGGCTATGTCACATCTTTGCAGGGAAATGAAGCAGCAAGAACTGGGACCTGTTAGTCACAACATGCTCACACTCAAGCAGAGAGAAAAATGCATGCACGTATGCCTACTGCTCGGCTCACTCTCTACAGTCCAAGACTCAACCCAGGGAATGGCACTGCCCCACTTTTAGGCCAGGTCTTTCCAGATAGAACTTTCTTAGAGGCATAGTCAAAGGCCAGCTTGACACAGACAGCCCCTCGTTAAGACTCTTTCCAGGTGATTTTAGATTGTGTCAAGTTGAAAATTAATACCATCACAGGTACTTTTTGGAAATACTTAGTTATATCATCAAAGAGATGTATTTTGAAGGTAATGCTACAGTATAACCTAACTTAACAGTTTGTAAGAATTAAGGGGATTGGGTGTAGTAATGAATAACTGTAATCTCAGCTCTTGGGAAAATGACTCAGGATTGTTTTGAGCTTAAAGCAATCTTGGGCAACATAAGAAGATAGTTTTTGTTTTTTCCAGACAGGATTCCTATAACAGCCCTGGCTGTCCTGGAACTCACTCTGTAGACAAGGCTGGCCTCAAACTCACAGAAATCCACCTGACTCTGTCTCCCAAGTGTTAGGATTAAAGACGTATGCTACCACCACCACCACCACCACCACCACCACCGGTGAGGCACTTTAAAAAAGGTGTGTGTGTGTGGGAATCAGAGACTGAGGAGCTAGATTTTTGTGAGTTTGTTCCTAGCATTGCCACTTCATTATGTTAGGTGACTTTAGGAAATAATATCACTAACAAACAGTATAAAATAAGGATGACTATGATACTTCATTAAACACATTGATTAATACCAGCACTTTCAACAAATGCTGGGTATATAGTAACTTACTTTTATGATGTTAGTAACAGAATGGAAGTCATGGAAGTCAGGGTGATTTGAGCTTAACTCTTGGTTCTTCTGTTACTTGGTAATCTTAGGCAAGTTGTCACCAAATTTTTTAAGTGTAGCTGTAGTACACTAACAGTATTAAATGAGAGTGCATGTAATGTGCTAAGCATGAATATCATGCATGGTATTTGTAGTTACTTATAAGTGTTGTTACTGTTTTAATGAACTCTCTGGCCCTGATAAAACAGTTACATGTCTGCCTTCCATTGTGGAAAGGTCCCTGAGCTTACAGTTAATTTTGTTGTTTTTCTTTTTTTTTTATATTTATGCATGTATATGTATGTGTGCAAGCATGTATATGTATGCACACTTGTGCTGGCTAGTTTTTTTTTTTTTTAACTTTATTATTTATTTACTTATTTGCCTTGGTGTTTTGCCTGGAACTGGAACTACAGACAGTTGTTAGCTGCCATGTGGGTGCTGGGAATCGAACCCGGGTCCTCTGGAAGAGCAGACGGTGCTCTTAACCGCTGAGCCATCTCTCCAGCCCCATGTATGCACACTTGTGTTTGCACTTGCATGGATATTCACGTGCAAAAGTCAGTACCTCTTTATGTGGGTGGGACCTAGGGGTCAGACCCAGTAGCTTGGCAGCAAGTACTTTTACCAACTGAATCATTTTTCCCACCTTAAAATTATTGATTTTTGACAGATTAACTGATGAGAAAAAGAAATTTGATTAGGGATTTATAATGATTTAGTCAACACACTGTGTAATACTTGTGTGATTCATTTCTTAAAAATCTTAATTTGTGGGGCTGGAGAGATGGCTCAGAGGTTAAGAGCGCTGACTGTTCTTCCAGAGGACCTGAGTTCGATTCCCAGCAAAACCACATGGTGGCTCACAACCATCTATGATGAGGTCTGGTGCCCTCTTCTGCAAAACTGTATGCATAATAAATAAATAAATCTTTAAAAAAAAAAATCTTAATTTGTTAAAATTTTAATGCTACCTCAGTTCTTTGTTTCTGTCTCCAGTAGCTGTTCCACAGCCAGTCCCTTCCAGCAAAGGAAAAACTAAGAAAGTCCTAGAGTCAGTGTTCCGTATCCCACCTGAACTTGATATGTCTTTACTACTTGAGTTCATTGGGTGAGTAACCTAAACCATCTACTGTTTGTGGTGATAATTTTTTACTTAATAAAATCAGCCTGGAATATCAGAGGACAGAATCACCCACAGTCAAGCATTAAGGATCAGAGAATGGTAACTCACACATTTAATCCCAGTATGAGAATGACTTGAGTGGTTACCTAAGCCTTTAATCCCATAGGAGATTTTTTCTGTGTTTCTGTGAGTTCAAGGCCTAACTACCAAACAGTAGTGGTTCACACCTTTAATCCTAACTCTAGGATTATGATGTAGAGTTGAACCCAGAAATGAAACAACTGGAGGAAGATTTTTAAGGCAGGCAGGCAGACATGGTGGTATTCTGTAGAAGAGAGTCAGGCTGAGGAATCTTGAAGATAGTTTTTACCCTGATAAGTTGGCTGGGTAAGAACTGACTGTGGTCTGTTTCCTCTCACTGATATTCTAGCTCTTCCCCAATTTCTGGCTCTGAGTTTGCATTAAATACCAACCAGAATACCTGTTTCAACTGTTTGCTTATTTTGATATTTCAAGGCAAGGTTTTACTTTATAGTCTAGACAGTCTTTGAACTCAAGAGTCCTCTTGTCTCATCCTCTTGAGTTCCGTTTGCAGTTTGTAAACCATCATGCTTGGCTTGTAAATTACCCTTGGGGGCTGAAGAGATAGCTCAGTGGTTAAAAACATTGGCTGTTCTTGCAGAGGACAGTTCCTAATCATGTTGCATGGGTCACAACTGTCTATAACACCGATTTGAGAGGGTCTGTGTTGTTCTTAACAAAATCTCAGTTGTTTGATTTTACTAGTATAGACTTGGGAGCCAGTTGCTGGGGTGAAAGCCTGCTAGCTCAGAGAAGCAGAGAAAGAACCCAGCTGAGTCCCTCATCTGCTGTCTTCCCAGAAGCCTCTCTCCTGCAGCATCTCAAAACAGCCCTCTCAAACTCAGTGTCCCTCCCTTCTCTCTTCTACCCCTCCTCCCACCTTCCTCTTACTGTTGTTTTTTCTTAATAATGTTCACTTCCTGTCAACTGTTGCTTGCTGCCTCTTGGACCTGTGGTTGACTTTATTTGATCCAGTTAACAATATTCAAGCAGAAAACTTTTGGATTAAAGGTTTATGATGGACTGAACCATACTACAACTAGAAACAAGTTTTTCTAGTAAATAACACAATCTTGGGTGGGGTTCATGGTTTCATCAGATATCCTACTACAGATCTGACACTCTCTTCTGGCCTCTCACTCAGTCATCTGTAGGCATTTGGTGTACATGCATATACTCAGGACACAAACATTAAGTAAATATTTTAGTTAGATTTATTTTATGTGTATGAATGTTTTGCTTGCCTGTATGTTATATACATGTACCATGTAAATACCCGGTGCCTAAGGAGATCAGAGAAGGGTATTGGATTCCTTGTTACTGATGGGAATCAAACCTGGGTCCTCTCCAAGAGCAAGTACTTTTAACCGCTGAGAGATCTCTAATCCCAAATAACTCATTTTCTTTAAGGAAAGAAAATTTCCCTTGACTTTAATGTAGTGCATTTTCTTGAGACAGTGTTCTTATTTAGCCCATAATTTCCTGGAATTATTTTTTTGTTTTTTGTTTTGTTTCTGTTGTTTTGAGATAGGATTTCTCTGAGATAGGATAGACTTGGCTATCCTGAAACTCACTCTGTAGACCAGGCTGGCCTCCAACTTAGATCCTCCTGTCTCTGCTTGGAATTCTTTTTGTCCCTAGCTGATCTTAAACTCTAGATTCTCATGATTGAGGGCTTCCTAAGTACTGGAACCACAAGCCTGTGCCACCAGGCCTCACTTAAGGAAACAAACAATAGACCCAAATTAAATCCCAATTTGGAAAAATGACCTATGGAATATTTAGGATTCAGAAAGATGGTCAAAATAACACAGTAACCACTGTCTCCTTATCTTACAGTAGCACGCATGACTCCAGCCTGAGCTGTACAGCAAGGTTGCCTGCTTTTGGTTCCCTGTCCTCCTAAAAGGAGAACCTGACCAAAACCATTACTAACAGATCAAAATCAAGCAAGAAACAAAACTATTATTTTAGTTTATAGTCAAGAAGCTTTGACCTTGACCGTATGGTTGATTGTTCTCTTCCCTGTAATCACTCTGAAGAGCAGCTCTTCATTTCGTTACTAAAAGTGTTAGAAGTTCTTTATTGATTGCAAGACTGGACAAGGTGGCACCTGCTTTTAATCCCAGCACTTGAGAGGTAGAGGCAGGTGGATCTCAGAATTACAGGCCAGCTAGGGCTGCATAGTGAGATCCTGTCTTATAAAATACCTGTTTATATTTTAAATTATATATATATATTTTTTTTAACTTTATTTATTTATTTATTTATTTATTTGCCTTGATGTTTGCCTGGAACTGGAACTACAGACAGTTGTTAGCTGCCATGTGGGTGCTGGGAATCAAACCGGGGGCCTCTGGAAGAGCAGATGGTGCTCTTAACCGCTGAGCCATCTCTCCAGCCCCAGTATATATATATATATATATATATATATATATATATATATATATATATATATATATATGTATGTATGTATGTATGTATGTATATATTTTAAATGGAACTATTTTCCTCTCTTTTTTTTTTTAAACTTTATTTATTTATTTATTTGCCTTGGTGTTTGCCTGGAACTGGAACTACAGACAGTTGTTAGCTGCCATGTGGGTGCTGGGAATCGAACCCGGGTCCTCTGGAAGAGCAGACGGTGCTCTTAACCACTGAGCCATCTCTCCAGCCCCTTTAAATTATATTTATATATATTTTTTTTTTAAAAAAACTTTATTTATTTATTTATTTATTTGCCTTGGTGTTTGCCTGGAACTGGAACTACAGACAGTTGTTAGCTGCCATGTGGGTGCTGGGAATCGAACCTGGGTCCTCTGGAAGAGCAGAGGGTGCTCTTAACCGCTGAGCCATCTCTCCAGCCCCTATATTTATATTTTACAAGTTTAAAATATTGTATTAAACTGCCATTGTTTTACCACTAGGTGGCAGAAGTGACAATTATATTTCTTTTTTTTTTTTTTAAAGATTTATTTATTTATTATGCATACAGTTTTGCAGAAGAGGGCACCAGACCTCATCATAGATGGTTGTGAGCCACCATGTGGTTTTGCTGGGAATCGAACTCAGGTCCTCTGGAAGAACAGTCAGTGCTCTTAACCTCTGAGCCATCTCTCCAGCCCCAATTATATTTCTTAAAAAAGATTTAGGTAACCATGTATTAAAAGTAAGGTAAACTGGGTGTTTATCATTCATGCCTTTGATCATAGCTCTTGGGAGGCAGAGGCAGGCAGATCTCTGTGAGTTTGAGGCCAGCCTGGACTCTTGGTCTAAACCTGCCTCTCAAAAAAACAGAGAAAAAAGTGCTGGATGTGGTAGTGCACAGCTATAAAAGCCTAGTGTTGAGGAGGTAGAAGCAGAAGAGTCAGGAATTCAAGATAAACTTTAACTATAAAGTGAGTTCCAGGCCAATCCAAGTTACATGAGTTCCTGTCTCAAACATCGTTTAAAAAAGAGGCTGGGGCTGGAGAGATGGCTCAGAGGTTAAGAGCACTGACTGTTCTTCCAGAGGTCCTGAGTTCAATTCCCAGCAACCACATGGTGGCTCACACCATCTATGATGAGATCTGGTGCCCTCTTCTGTACACTGTATACATAACAAGTAAATAAATATTTAAAAAAATAAAATAAAGAAGAGGCCATTTAGTTAGGGTTAGGCTCAGCAGGGAGGTAAGTCCTTGTTGTTAAGCCTGCCTAGCTGAATGGGATCCCAAGATCTCATGATAGCATAGAAGGAGAGAACTGACTTCTGCAGGCTGTCTTCTGACTTCCACAAAAGCAGCACTATGGCATGAGCATCACTGTAAATAGGTAGATGTAAAAGGAGTCTTTTTCCGGCAATGGTGGCTCGGACCTTTAATCCCAGCACTTGGAGGCAGAGGCAGGTGGATCTCTGTTAATTAAAGACAAGGACAGCCAGGACAACACAGAGAAACCATGTCTCCAAAGCAACAACAACAAAAAATTTTAAATGAATTGCTGCCTATGAAATGTTTATATTGGGGCTGGAGAGATGGCTCAGCGGTTAGGAGCACCGTCTGCTCTTCCAGAGGACCCGGGTTCAATTCCCAGCACCCACGTGGCAGCTAACAACTGTCTGTAGTTCCAGTTCCAGGCAAACACCAAGGCAAATAAATAAATAATAAATAAAGTTTAAAAAAAAAAAAAAAAAAGAAATGTTTATATTGCTATGTTTCTTTTGTTTTATGATTAATCATGTAATTTAAAGTTTTAAGTATTGACTGACTTTTCCTTTATTTTTCAGTGCTAATGAAGATACAGGACATTTTAAGGTATTTCATTTTTTGTTTACTTTATAAAAGGATACTAATCAGATTAGCAACCAAGTAGAGATTATCTTCAATTAAAATATAAATGTTTGATAAGTAAGTCATTGAAATTCAACAATAATGCTATATTAGTTTCTCAGTGTAAGAGATATTAAGCAGGGATTTGTTACTGATTTAGAATATAATCTGAGGAAAATAAGTAAATAATTTATAAAACCAAATACTATGTTGATTGGTAATTTGTTATTTTTTAGGTTTTTGAGACAGGTCTTATGTATCCCATACTGGCCTTAGACTTGTTATGCATCCAAAGATGCCTTTGAACTCCTGATCCTCCTGCCTCTGCCTTCTCAGTGCTAGGATGATAAGCATGTACCACCACACCTGGCTTTCATGTGGTAATTTTTACAAATTCCAAGAGTCGGGTGTGATCAAAGCTTGTTTCCCTACCACTTTTGGAGGCTGCAGCAAGAGGATCCACAATTTGAAGCCAGCCTGGGCTGTTGTAGTAAGACTGGGGGAAAAAAGCCAGTGTTTTGTGTAGTTGGTGCTTAGAGTTTAACATGAATTTAAATTTTTATATTTAACATTTTTGGCTGAAGTTAACCTGCCTTAACTTGTCACTTCAAGCATTCACTGAGATTTGAGGTAAGAAGAAACTACTTTGTATCATACTTTTATCAGTTGATGAGATATATAGCAAGCTGGAGAGACCTAGAAAAGTAAATCTCTGTGATGTATTTCTGTGACATAGACTCTTAATTTTATTAAGAAATGTCAGGGTTGTTCTGTTTGTTTGTGGCACCTGTACACTAGAGTTTTAAGGGAAACCCCACAGGCTCCGCTACCCATCCCATTGTGACGCTGAAGAAATGAGTAGTTTGGATTAGGAATGTAGTTGCAGTTGATAACAGTATTTACTTGCCTAGCATGTATGAAGCCCTGGGTTAAATTCCCAGCACTCCATAATCTGAATGTGATGCCTATACCTGTGATCCCAGCACTTGTGAAATACTTACCAAGGCAACCCTGGATAACATGAAACCCTGTCTGAAAAAATAAAAGTATTGATGAAAATCTTTAGAAGGTTTAGTCAGTATTGCCACATTAGGAAAAGGAACAGATCAAAGAGATTATGTGGCTTAGCTTATTGTGATGGTAGTTGTTTTGTCTTTGAGGCAGGTTTTCATTCTGTAGCCCAGGTTAAGCTGGGACTCAAGTAGGTCATTCTGGCCTTGAACTCCTGGCAGTCTGCCTGCCTCAATCTCCCAGTGCAGGGATTATGTGTAGAAATCATCCATCATGCCTGATAGATTTAGGTTTAAACAGAAGAAATGGGACAGGAACCAACAAATACATACAATTAAGTTTTGATCAAATTGTGGTCTGATGGATCATTATCTTAGTTCTGGTTCTTGAAGCTGGTTCAGAGAAGTTCTTATTGTTTGAGGAGACAGTTCAGTCTTCTTGAAATGATCGTTCCTGGCTAAAGATGTTCTCACAAAAAAAAAAAAAAAAAAAAAAAAAAAAAAAAAAAGATGTTCTCACAATGGGATTATCTATCTGTCTGTGAGGCTCTGGTGTACCTAGAATCCTAGGTGACCACCCTTTTACTAGGGATCGTTCAATGTCTTTGGGGACTCTAGAACAGGATATTGTACAAGATGGTAGCAAGGGGGAGGAGGAGGGCTCCGAGGTGAGTCTGTACGACTCTTACAGGAGCCAAGTGTGGTTCCCGACACCCACATTGAGTGGCTCATAACTGCCGGTAACTCCCACCAGCCATGTCTAGAGTTCTTCTATTTTAAATTTTAAAGAGAACACCCCACCTACTCCCCTTTTTGAGTTAGGCCTGTAGCTTATTTAGGTCATCCTTAGCTCATGACAGTTTTCCTGCCTCAGATTCTAGAGTATTGGGATTACAGGTGTGAGCCACCATACTTTACCGGAAGAAAAAAAATACATATATATATATATATATATATTTATATGTATATGTATATATATTTTCTCACTATGTTATTCATGCTGTCTCAGCTCTTAGACTCAAGTAAACCCCTGCCCCAGCTTTCAAGTAGCTGGACTCTGGCAGGTACTACCTTGCCATGTAGTTAGCACTCAAGTGATCCTCTTGTGTCATCTCCCAAGTGGTTGGAGCTACAAGCAGGCGCTGCAGTGCCTGGAATTTGTATTTTGTCTTCTCTGTGTATGTATGTATACGTGTGTGTATATTTATTATATTTGCAACAGGATGCCAACCAAAGCACAGGCTGATCTGGAACTTAATCCCCCTCCTTCCACCTCTCAAGTGTTAGGATTTCAGGCATGTAGTATTGTACCTGAATTCCTTATTTTTCATGCACTTTTAAAGTAAACCAACAAGCTTTTTACTAAAAATTTTGTTGACATATTTAAAAGATTTTCTGAATTTCTATTTTTAGTTTGGACTACAAATTGTCTCAAATTCATAGCAGTTTTTCTTTTAATAGCCTACTGAATCTTTGCTTTAAAGTTTGTAATTATATATATATGTATATACTTATATAATCTGAAAAGTTTTATCTGTTTTTGTAGCCATTGGAAAAGAAGTTTGTGCGTGTTTCAGGAGAAGCAACTATTGGACATGTAGAGAAATTTCTTAGAAGAAAAATGGGTCTTGATCCAGCTTGTCAGGTACAGTACATGTATGTAAAGGGAAAGGTGAGGTTGCAAGACTACCTTTGATGTATTGAAGAATTGTCTCTAGTATCATGTAGTGGCTTTTTTGTGATGTAGATATAACTGTTAATAGAATGTTGGTAAATTGTAATTTCCACCTCCAAAATCACATCTGATTTACCCTCTATATTAGTCATAGTTCTCCAGAGGAATAAAACCAATAGAATGAATATCAATATACTACATGATATTTATATATATAAATATTAAGGAGACATTTGTTAGAATAGGTTTATAGGCTGTGGTTCAACTAGTCTAACAATGGCTGTGTCCTGATGTAAAAATCAAGAATCTGGTAGATGTTCAGTCCACAAGGCTAAGACAGCTCGTCTTCAGTCTGTGTACTAATACTAGTGATATAATGCTTCAGCAGCAATATAGGTGAACTTGCCAGTGAGATAGGCTGCCACCAGAAGGTGTAGCCCAGGTTTAGGGTAGATCTTCTGATCTCAAGTGATCCATTTAAGAAAATTCTTAAATTCTAAAGTTCAGTGGTGGCACAGACCTTTAAACCCAGCACTCAAGAGGCAGAATCTCTGTGAGTTGGAGGCCAGCTTGGTCTACAGAGTGAGTTCCAGGACAGCTATAGCTGTCACACAGAGATACCCTGTCTTGAAAAACAACATAGAGGAGAATTCTTCATAGGTAGGTATGTTGCTTGGGTGTTAGGTGATTCAATGTAGTCAAGTTGACAGCCAAGATTAGCTGTCACACCCTCCGTTTCCGGGGCCTCAGTTCTAGCTCTTTTGCAGTTGGTAATAGAACAAGAGTTTACTTAGTTTTTGCTTTCCATCAGAAAATTTCCTTTCAAGTGTAACGGGGAAACTCAAATACCTACAAAACTGAAATATTTAATATAGATCCTATTAACTTTTTAAGGATTGAAAAATACCTCCTGCTTTTGCAGTATTGTTACAATTTAGAAAACATCGCTTTGCATGCTATTAAAAATTAAAATGTGTCCCAAATTCTGATTATGAGTCAACTGAAAATTACTTTTATATAGCTTTGCTTTTTCACATAAAATTTAACTATTATGCATAGTTTGGTAGAATATGTGTGTCTAAATGTGCTGCATGCTAACTGAGTCATTTATGTGTTAAATGGTGAGATTATGCCATTTTTAGTACTAATATCAATGGGATTGTATATCTGCCTATCTATCTATCTATCTATCTTTCTTTCTATCTATCTATGTATCTATCTACCCCCTCTCTATCTCTATCTCTCCAGGCCATCTCTGAGATTTTTATATAGCAAGATCAACTTAGGAGAGAGAATTATTACATAATATAACTAGGAAGTGATATCCAGGTGGGCAGTTTCTAGGATATCTGCTGCTCCTTCTGTGACTAAATTCTGATTAGAATTTAATTCCTCTTTATTTGTTTAATTTTTGTTGTTTTGGGACAGGGTCTCATGTAGCTCAAGCTGTTTGTTCTTACGGAGACAAGGGTGGGTAGAATTCCAGATCCTTCTGTGTCTGCCTTTTTTTTTTTTTTTTTTTTTTATCCATGCAAGTGCAAACACAAGTGTGCATACATGGGGCTGGAGAGATGGCTCAGCGGTTAAGAGCACCATCTGCTCTTCCAGAGGACCCGGGTTCGATTCCCAGCACCCACATGGCAGCTAACAACTGTCTGTAGTTCCAGTTCCAGGCAAACACCAAGGCAAATAAATAAATAAATAATAAATAAAGTTTAAAAAAAAAAAAGATTTATTTATTATGTATACAGTTTACATAAGAGAGTACCCGATGTCATCATAGATGGTTGTGAGCCACCATGTGATTGCTGGGAATTGAACTCAGGACCTTTGGAAAAACAGTCAGTGCTCCTATCCTCTGAGTTACCTCTCCAGCCCCTTGTCTCTACCTTTTAAGTGCTAGAATTATGAATGTGCACTCCATAAAAAGTAAAATACAGCTTTCATCTCTCTAGCACAAGGTTGGCTTTAAAGGTTTCCCTCTATATTTATAATTTTACTGTTTTACTTACTCTGTGTGTATAAATGTACTCATGCCATAACACACATATAAAGGTCAAGGAGAAATCTTTGGGATTGGTTCTCTATCTTCACTGTGGGTTCTAGGGATCAAACTTAGGTTGTTGGGCTTGCTTGCTCAGCACTGTTAACTGTTATCTTCTGAGTCATTTTATTTATTTGTCTATTTATTTATGGTATTTTTGGAGACAGGGTTTCTCTATAGCCCTGATTGTCCAGGAACTCACTTTGTAGATAGAACAGGCTGAGATCTGCTTGCCTCTGTCTCCCAAGTGCTGGGATTAAAAACATGCATCACCATATTCAGATTCTTTACTTATTCTTTTTATTTAAGAGTACTTTTCTTGTATGTATGTATGTATGTATGTGTGTATGTATGTGTACTGTGTTCATGCTTGGTGCCACAGAAGCCAAAAAGGGCATTGGTTCCCTGAGAACTGAAGTTACAGACTATTGGGAGCTTTCTTGTGGGTGCTGGGAATTGAACTCAACTCCTTTATACCGTAAATAGCAAATGCTCTTAACCACTGAGCCATCTCTCCAGACCCTCAATTTTTATTAATAAAAGTCATCTATATATTTGTACAATATGTACAAAAATGTTTTGAAATGTATGTACTGTGAAATGGATAAATTGAGCTAACATAGCATCTTTTCACATTCTTTGATTTATTTATTTTTCCTTTTGGTATTTTTGAGACAGTTTCTCTGTGTAACAGCTCCAGCTGTCCTGGAATTCTCTTGTCAGAGATCTACCTGCCTCTGCCTCCCGAGTGCTGGAATTAAAGGCATGCACCACCATGATCAGCAAAAAAAAAAAAAAAAAAAAAAAATGTATTTGTGTTCTTGCCTACATGTTTATCTGTAAGCCACTTTTGTGCAGTCTTAGGGTTTCTATTGCTGTAAAGAGACACCATAAACATGGCAACTTATATAAGAAAAACATTTAATTGGGGTGACTTGCTTACAATTTCAGAGGTGCAGTCCATTATCATCATGGTGGGGAGCATTGTGGTGTGCAGGCAGACACGGTGCTGTCAAAGTAGCTAAGAGTCCTACATCTTGCAGGCAACAAGAAATGGTCTGAAAAAGTCACACTGAGGGAAGCTTGAGCAAAAGAGACCTCAAGCCACCCCCACAGTTACATACTTTCTTCAACAAGGCCACACTTCCTAATAGTACCACTCCCTTTGGGGGCCATTTTCTTTTAAAGCTCCTCAGAGTCCAAGTTACAGACTGTTGTGAGCCACAGTGTGGGTGCTGGCTCTCAAACCTTGGTACTCTAAAAGAACAGTGAGTCCTCTGGACCACTCATGCTTTTTAGAAGATATTGAGACACTTAAAATGACAGGGCTCAGTACCTATTGATCTATAAGATGTGACTTTGGGACAGAAATGGCTTAGCAGGTAAAGAGACTCTTGTATTGCAAGTCTAGTCACCTGAATTCAATCCCTGGTGCTAACGTAATGGTGGAAGGAGAAGACTGACTTTATATTCTAGTCCTTTAACTTTCACACACTCAGGTGCACACCAGTGCACACACACAGATCTTGCACACATACAGTAATCCTTTTTTTAAAAGACAGGTTTCACTTCTTTCTCATAACATTTAAGAGTTTCAACATTTAGAAATGATTTAAAACGTTTTATTTTTCAATTTTGCCAGCTCTTTGTTCTGTAGGTAAAACTTCCTTCCCGACTGTTAATACATACCTTGTAATATTCATAACTTAACATTGTCTTAAAATATTGAAATAATGGTAAAGATTATCAAAGATGTAGATCCATGAACTTGTGACTAGGTGTTTTAAGTTTTTCAAATGCTAGAGATAATAAATAATAAAAAAAATTGTTTTTCTATATGTAATTTCTTTTTACTTTTATGAGTATTTTATGTGCATATAGCTGCTACCTGTACATATAGTATGCTAGCTGCTCATAGTACTCAAGGAGGCTAGAAGAGAACATGTATTTGCTGCTACTGGAGTTACAGATGCTGGTGAGAGCTACCATGTGGGTGCAGGTATTAAACCTGGGTGCTCTGGAAGGACAGCCAGTGCCCTTAACTGTTGAACCTTCTCTCCAGCTCCTTTTTTTTTCTTCCCAAGTGCTGGGACTAAAGAAGTGCATGGGTGCTGGGAATTGAACCCGGGTCCTCTGGAAGAGCAGCCCAGTGCTCCTAACCTGGAGCCATCTCTCCAGCCCCTGGTTTTGTTGATTTTTTGAGAAAGGGTCTCATTATGTAATTTAGACTGGCCTTGAGTTTGTGGCAGCATTTCTGCCTCAGTTTGTGTTGTAGTATTACAGGTATGTCTCCCAGGCTTTTTCAAAATTTAATTTAATTTTATTTTAAAACTTTATTTATTTGTTCATTTGCCTTGGTGTTTGCCTGGAGCTGGGAACTGGAACTACAGACAGTTGTGAGCTGCCATGTGGGTGCTGGGAATTGAACCCCAGTCCTCTGGAAGAAGAGTCAGCGATCTTAACTGCTGAGCCATCTCTCCAGACCCCCAAAATTTTATTTTTATTTACTTAAAATTTTAGATATGTAAAACTTTTATATGTATGAATGTTTTGCCCACATGTATGTATGTGTACCATGTGTATTCATATTGCCCATTATTGTTCCTGGAGGTCAGAAAAAGGCATTGGCTCTCTTGGAACTAGAAATAGTTCCAATGGTTGTAAGCCATCATGTGAATGCTGGGAGTCAAACCTTAGTACTATGACCAGGCAGTGGTGGCACGTACCTTTAACCTTAGCACTCAGGCAGAGGTAGGCGGATCTCTGAGTTGTTCCAGGACAGCCAGGGCTACAGAGAGAAACCTTGTTTTGAAAAAAGCAAACAAAACCCTCAGGGACTCTGCAAGAGCTCTTAACCACAGAGCCATCTCTCTAGCCCTTCAAATTTTAAGAGAGAGTCTTGCAGAATTGCCCAAGCTAGCTTCCAACTCTTGATCATTTTGTTTAAGCCTTCTGAGTAGGGACCATTGTCATATGCTACCATGCCTGCTTCAGAAACTTCCTTTGAGAATGTTTTATCAGAAGTGTTGGCCAACCAAATATGAGGACCTGGACTCAGAGCAAAAGCCAGGCCTGACAGTACAGGTTTGTAGTCCAGGCCTGGAGGCACAGACAGATTCCCTGAGCTCACTGGTCATCCAACCTAACCAATTTGTGAGCTCCAGGTCCAATGAAAATAAGTTAGAGAGTGAAAGAGGGTACCTACCCAAAACTTTCTGGGCTCTGTGAGCAAAGGTACACATAAAGAAAACACTCTAATTTAAAAAAAAAGTCTACTATAAATAGTTAGATATAATCAGTCATGCTAATCCCCCCTTTATGTTTTTTGAAGCAGGAAAGTGATCTGATAATCCACTGTTTTTTCATAGGTAGATATCATCTGTGGTGATCACTTATTGGAACGATACCAAACTCTACGGGAAATCCGACGTGCAATAGGTGATGCAGCAATGCAGGTAGGTCTTGGACTTTCTGAGCCCTATGCCGAACAGATTTACTATGTAATGAATGATAAAAGTTCTGCATTGATAGAGCTGAGAGATGACACAGGGATCAAGAATTCAGCCTTGGGGCTGGAGAGATGGCTCAGTGGTTAAGAGCACCGTCTGCTCTTCCAGAGGACCCGGGTTCAATTCCCAGCACCCACATGGCAGCTCACAACTGTCTGTAGTTCCAGTTCCAGGCAAAACACCAAGGCAAATAAATAAATAAAGTTAAAAAAAAAAAAAAAAAAGAATTCAGCCTTTCCCATTTATCCCCTTCCCTTTCAACCAAGGACACGGAGGCATTCAGTCTTTGGATTTTTGAGGGCTGACTCTGGCTTATACATCTGTCTCTGTGACTTTTGAGCTTTTCCCCAATATCTGGCTCTACCAAGTAGAATTGGTGCAATAGCCAGGAGCATGTACTGCTCCTATAGTTTGGTTCATAGCACCCATGTCAGGCTGCTCCAGGGGATTTGACACACCTTCTCTTCTGAGTCTTAAGAAAAAGGAGATATGGGAGACATGGTGGTGCAGGCCCATGATCCTAACAGTTATTCAGAGAATAAGGCCAGCTGAGCCATATGCAAGACTACCTTAAAAAGTAATAATAATAAAAAAAGAAAAGAAGAAAGAAAAATAATAAAACATCAATGAGGAGTTTTTGGTGATGCCAGTAATTAAGTAGTTATATTTATCTTGTACTCTTTTATTACTGTTAGACTATGAAAAATAAGCTTGTTTTAGTTTGCTCATATATTATACATAACTACTTTTCAAAGAACTGAGGGGCTGGAGAGCTGGCTCAGAGGTCACTGACTGTTCTTCCAGAGGTCCTGAGTTCAATTTCCAGCAACCACAACCATCTATGATGACATCTGGTGCCCTCTTCTGTATACTGTATACATAATAAATAATTAGATAGATAGATTTAAAAAAAAAAACTGAATATAGTCCCTTTTCTCCTTTTCAGGATGGTCTGCTGGTCCTTCATTATGGTCTTGTGGTTTCTCCTTTGAAAATAACTTGAAGATACAAGGGTATATGAGGAAGGAAACACAGTAAGGAGGCTTCTTCAGGTCTGCATTGCACCAAAGATTCTCAAGAAACATGTAGCCACAACTACTTTGTGCTGTTAAGAGTTAACTTCTGTTTTCTGCACCAGAACCCTAGCATCATGTGTACAACTTGAAATAATAGAATGTATTTGCTACACTAGAGACTATGTAAAAAGCACTCAAAACTCAGGGGGAAAACTGAAAACACTGAATTTTAAAATTCCTTGTAAGTCTGAATACAAGGCGGTTGCTGATTGCTTCCCATCCTTGAGGCAGGTTGGTCCTTTGGCAGCTGGGATTCTCCAGGCTGTGTGGGCTGGGCACGTGTCCTTGCACAGCAGCAGCCTGTTCAACCACAGGGTGGGTGAGTTCAGCAGCAAAAACTACTGGTCATTTACAGGATCCTATTCTATTCTAAACTTTAAAAACCAGTGATCCTACTAAAGCAATGTTACTCAGCTCTGAGACAGTGGAAAGACTGTCCTCTCTTAGATATGGCTCTTCACATCCCTTCAATACGAGGTGCTTCTTTGTATGGTTTGTTTGCATAGATCAGTGCCCCGGGGACTGGTGTCATGGGTTCCCTCGGTGTGGCTGTTGATAATGGCACTGCTTCTAAAGGTAGCAAAAACATTTCAGGTGAAATACCAGAAGTTTACAGAGTCCTTATTGTTTCCTCAGTCACTCAGCTTAGTTAGTTCTGTGTTTAGTGTGTTTTCTTACCACTGGGACAAGGAATGAGTCTTCTGAGAACCTTGCTTTCCCAAAGACTTAATTTTAAACATTATTTTGCTAAAATTAGCATTCTGATGCTTTCTAAAAGAAATATTTTATAGACTTATCTCACAGTAAAATTCCAAATCTGTACAGAAACTTATAGAATTACTTACATTGGCAATTGTTTTGTAAGAAATTTATGAATTGTGCTAAATCTCTTCTGACATTTAATAAAACGTTATTTTAGCCAATTTTGAAGTGTGTTGACAATTTTTCTTGATTTTTTTTTTTTTTTTATTATGTGTGTGCATGTGCCATAGGATTGTGGAAAGAAAGCAAAAGAATCATTTCTCTCAGTTCACCCACTAGATCCTGGGATTCAAACTGAGGTAGTCAGGCTTGATGGCAACGCCTTTACCCTTGAGCCATCTCAGCAGCACAAACACTTCTAAAGGCAACGGCTGGATTAAAGTGAAACGGCCATAAATAGATGTTTTATCAGCACCGTTCTGCTCACTGCTGCTGTGACAATAGACAACTATAGAATTTATTGCCACTTCTTCTGTTTAGGGATTTCCAAGGCCATCCTCAGGCTCTGGGAGTCACTAGCAAGACTTGCATGACTCAGCTTTTAGCCAGAGAGTGCAAATTAAAATCAGCAAGGGGAATAGGCCCATTTCCTGGAGTTGAAGAAAATCAGGTACAAGTTTCTGGTTGACTTATTCCTGTTGTCATACAGGGACAGTATGAGAGTTTAACTCTCAGAAATTACTGTGATGATTTGCCAACAAGTTCACTGTAGCCTCCACAGTTGTACTGGGAGTTACGTAGGCACTAGTGCATTTGTGGTTTTGCTGATTCATAACCCAGAGCCTGTCCACAACCAAAACTTCATGCTGTGGCCCCAAATTTCAGGGGTAGGAAGGTAACCGTAGAATGTATGGGCTTCTAAGGGTTTGGAGATCAGGCCAGCCTCAACCAGTACAAACTGGTGATACCTAGTGTCTGTGTTCTTAAGCACTTAGGATAAGCCAATCTGGGGTCTGCTGGGACTTTGAAGAGGGTGGAGCCCAGATACAACATTTCTAAACCATCGAGAGACCACTGACCACAGATACTAACAAATCAAAGCCCTTTCCCCTCACTGGGGAGAGAGTCTGGAGAAAAGTAGTTAAGGTCTTCCTCCCCACAATAAAATTGAACTTGCTTGTTTCAACCTGTTCCAGGAAGCTGCATCATTGCTTCTGCGCCACCTTGGCTGGCACCCTCCCCCAAGGGGAAAAACAGGACCCTGAGCATAGAGGGAGCCCCAATTATGACCCCAGAGCAGATACCCCCAACAGGTAATCAGAGCCTGATGAATTAACCCTTTATTGTATAATATCACATACTAGAAATCTGGTTTGTGGGCCAGACAGATGGCTCAGCGGGGAATATCATCGCCTGCTGCCGAACCTGATGACCTAGAACTTACATAGTAGAAGAAAGCCAGCTCCTACAGGCAACTCTGATTGTCAGTGTGAGCTATGGCATGCTCCCATACATAAACACACAACAGGTGGTAAATATTTTGATCGGATGTGGAGTTTAGGTCAGAAGTCACTCAGGTGGTCCTCAGGAGCTGGAGCTGGCCACTTTTTTTTTTTTTAAAGATAGGATCTCTCGCCTGTTTTTTTAAAGATAGGATCTCTTGCCTGTGACTTGGGACTCACTGATTTGGACAGGCTAGCTGGCCAGCAGACTCCAGAGTTCCTCCTGCCTTTCCCTACTGAGCACTCACAAGCACATACTACCATGTCCAGGTCTTTTATATGGGTGCTGGGGATAGAACTCAGATCCTGGCTGAGTTGTCGCCCTGACTGAGTTCCTGACTTTAAAACATAGACAGAAGCCAGCCAAGTGGTACCTGCTTACAATCCCAGCATTTATGGCAGAGACAGAATCTCTGAACAAGGGCTACCTAGACCCTATCTTAAAAACAAAACAAAACAAAGTGGTACAATCCCCCCAACCCCGAAAGTATGTGTGTGTACTTTTGTATGTAGGGCCATGCTAGAAGTTTGGATTGTTACAAGAGTGCTGGGGCTGGAGAGATGGCTCAGAGGTTAAGTGCACTGGCGGTTTTTCCAGAGGTCCTGAGTTCAATTCCCAGCAACCACATGTTGGCTCATGACCATCTATGATGACAGCTGGTACCCTCTTCTGTATACTGTATACATAATAAATAAATCTTAAAAAAAAAAAAAAAAAAAGAGTGCTGGTGAACCAAACTCATGCTCAAGATTGGCCAGTGAGCATTTTTTAACCACTGAGCCATCCCTGCAGCTTTCCACTATTTGTTTTGAGACAGGATTAGACATCAGCCCAGGACACATGATATTCTGTCTCAAAGAAGAATGAGAAGGTTCTTACTTTTTTCAATAAAGTGTACAAATGAATGTGATTGTTGGCCTCTCTTCAAAACTAGACTAGGGAAATGTGAATTAATTTCCTACAGAGATTTAATAGTCTTTCCACAAATAAAATGCCATATTGATCTCCTGAAAGTCTGCCAAGCACTTACATGCATAGCAGTCCTACTTCAGCTTTCTTTTTAGAGAAGGCTCTCACTGCATCCTAGGCACAAACACACAGCCCTGCTACCCCAGTCCGAGTACTCGGACAGCAGATTTGTACCACAGTGCCTGGTGAGTCAGTTCCTTCCTAATACATAGGAGATATATCCACTAATATCATGAGACTAATATAGAATCATTTTTCTTTTTCTTTCTTGCTTTACTTACATTTACCACTAACTAGGAGAGCGGTGGAAATACAGCCTTGGGTTAACATCTTAGGCCCTGAGGCTGGACCTCCTGCATTCTGCTTTCATTCTGAGTCTAACCTTAATTCTTATGCTTCTATTTGGACTAGAATATCTCATGAAGGATTTCAGGTGCCAGAGGAGCTCCTTTTATGGAACTAAAGCTTGATTAGCCCTAAAGGAGGTTGGTTGTTTTGAAACGGTCTCTCTGTGTAGCTCTGGCTGGCATCGAACAGAGATCTACTTCCCTCTGCCTCCTGGATGCTGGAACTAAGGGCATGTACCATCATATGGCCAGGAATTCTTTATATCATGTATGAGTCCTTTTGTTGGGAAGTCAAAGATGGACTGTTCATTTTTTTTCATTAATTTACATAGATGAGTTTATGAGAGGTAACCTGTTTAAGCATGCACTGCTGGTGGACTAGCCTGTAGTCCCAGGTATTTGGGTGTCTGAAAAGACCCATGAGTCAAGAGCCAGCCTGGGCAAATAGAACTAAACCAGACCTAGTGGCATAGTCCTATAATCTAGCATGTGACAGGTGGGGTGAAGAGGAATCTGAGTTGAGGCCAACCTGGCCTAATTAGCAACTTCCAGATCAGTTTAGACTATGAGGTCCTGTCTGGAAAGAAAAACGGAGTCAGATGTAGGCTCTTTTTAATATTTATTTTTGGTGGCACATGCCTTTAATCCTAGCACTCCAGAGGCAGAGGCAGGCTGATCTCTGAGTTTGATGCCAGCTTGGTCTACAGAGTGAGTTTTAGGATGGCCAGGGTTACACAGAAAAATCCTGTCTTGGAAAAAAGAAAAAAAAGTATTTATTTTGTAATTGTGTACATGCGTATCAGTGTGAGGGATTATGCATATAATTGTCCATGCAAGTGCCCATGGAGGCCTGAAAGAGCATCAGATTCCTTTGGAGCTGGATGGTTGTGCACCATTTTCTTGGGTGCTGAGACCTGAATTTGTGTCCTGTGCAAGAGTAGCAAGTACTCCTAACTGCTGAGTTGTGCCTTCAGCGCCCAGATGTAGGTTTTTAAACAGGCAAACAACAAAAAAAACACTCCTTTGGGGTTTGCCCAAACTAGACCCTTTCCTAATATATTCCAAAATCTAGCTTTTATTCTGTGATCTGGGTTACACTCTGCTAACAGAACCCATTAGAGGGCTGGAATGAAATGTCAAACATTGAGCAGAGCCACCTGCTTCATCAGGGAAGATCGTGGCCATCTGGTAACTACGGTGATGAATCAGAGAGGAAGAGAGATGAGAAAGTCCTCTGAGATCAATCTTCATCTTTTCCTTTGTATCCAGAGCTATGAGGAATCACAGAGGCCCTACAGAAGCATAAATCTTCAAAAACCTGCAGCATGACTTACTGTTTTAAGTAATCCCACCCTGTGTGTGTATGTGTGTGTGTGTGTTTTGTGAGAAAGGATTTATAAATCTCAGCTGATCTCCACCCTAGCCTGGGAAGCTTGGAAGATTAAATGCAGAGGCAATCAAATTATCTTCTAGAAGATCGATAGAGGAGGAGAGAAGCCCTTTGATCTCTGTAGCAATCATTCTCTTTGTCTTCAAAGGGATGCAGTGGAGCATGGTAACGTAATCAAGACAGTTCTTTGTTCAGCTGGGCTCACTAATGTTTTCCCTGTTTAATGGTATATCCACATAAGATGTTTGGAAATTGCAAAATGTACAATGGCATCAATCTAATCTGCATATCAAGTTGGAAATGTTGCAAATACAGAGCAGTGAATTCTATGAAGAAAACATTTTACATGTGTGCTCTGCTTTAACAACTTACGAGCTCCACCTGCCATTTTCATTTTAGATGACTGTTTGCTTTCAAGTGTACAGGCTTATTTGGGTAGAAGAAAAAAGGTGTAATCTTGCAGTTAGATGTCCTTTAGGACCTTGGGGATGTCTAATGATATTATAATGAAAGTAACAGTTAAACATAGTGTTGGGAGCTCAGGAGTAGGTAACATTGCCTGTTATGTTTTCTTCTATTACATCCAGGGTAACTTCTGGCTTTGTCTCCAGGCTTTATTTTAAAATCAATATTCTTAGTGGGTCTGCTTTCTGCTATTCTTAAGGGATTTCTTCTACCTGGGTTGGGCCCAGGGGAGGGTGGCTGTACACAATAGTCTCAGCTGGAGCAGAAGGTACACTAGCCTTCTGTGACTTTATTTTGTTTTGATAATTTCCTGATCCATTCCTTATCGATTTTTTTTTTAAGAATTGAGTTTAAATTTGCATAACACACAAAAAACTGTCTTTTTAGGGATGGGGAGTTGGCTTGCAGGCATTTGCTTGTATTCCCCAGAACCTAAATAAAAATCGGGTAGGGGGGCTGGAGAGATGGCTCAGCGGTTAAGAGCACCCTCTGCTCTTCCAGAGGACCCGGGTTCGATTCCCAGCACCCACATGGCAGCTAACAACTGTCTGTAGTTCCAGTTCCAGGCAAACACCAAGGCAAATAAATAAATAAAGTTAAAAAAAAAAAAAAATCTGGGTAGGGAGATGGCCTGCCTGCATTCAGCACATAGGCAGCAGAGACAGGGAGCCGGAACAGCTGGCTAGTTTGATCAACCACAGCAATGGTTCAGTGAGAGTCTGTCTCAACATAGAAAGTGCGAGTCAGCAAAGAAGTTACCTCACATCAAACTCAGGCCTGCACATGCACACATGCATGCACTCCAGCCTCTTCCATACATAAAAATACAATACATTATTTTATTTATTTATTTGAGACAGACTTGGAGCTAACTGTGGGTCAGGCTGGCCTCAAACTCATAGAGATCTACCTGCTCTGTCTCCCAATTCTGGGATTAAAGACGTGAACTACCATGCCTGGCTTGAATCACTCATTTTAAAGTCAATGATTCAGGAGCTAGATGTGGTGGTGCATGCCTGTAATTCTAGTACTCGGCAAGTTTGAGGCAGAAGGCTCTTGAACTTGAGGCTGTTTGTACTACATAGGGAGACCCTGTCTTAAAAGATCAAAAGAGAGATTTGGTGTGCTTACTTTGGTGTGCAGCTTTCAAAACATTTCTTCCTCTAAAATGAAACCTTGTAGCAACTGACTAGTCACCGTCCATTGTCCGTTCTCTCACCCTGGAAGCTCCTAATCCACTCTCTGCTCCAGTTGATCCCTCCCTCCCTTCCTCCCTCCCTCCCTCTCTCCCTTATCTTGTGCATTTTCCACAAGTGCTCTTCCCCCGAGCTGCATCCTACCTCTCAAGTGATTTTTTAAATAATTTAAAAAACTGTTTAGTGTTTGCCTTTAAAGCAGGAGCTGTGGTTCTAGCTCTCGGCTTGAGCTCACCAGTAAAATCTAGACCTTTATCCCTGTGACTATTTGTGACTAATTTTGGAGCTAATTTGGACTCTGGCTTTCAGATAATTGCTCTGTACCCAGTTTGGCCAGGGCAGTACAATCAATTTTAGGCAGTCTGGATTTATTACCCCTTGAAGAAGTGTCTCTTTTGCTATCCTTCTTTCCTCCAGGCCCATTGATGGAAGTTAACATCCCTTTTGCAAAGCTGTAAGCAGCCTTGCTTGGCCTCGCTTTACTAGGGAAATAGCAGCCATAACTATCTAGCATTTTAGTAGGAAAAGAAGTCATCCGTGATTGAATGGGTCCAGAGCCCTGGCTTGGTCTCATTATTGCTTTTTTAATTTTTTAAATTTGAGATAAGGTTTGTCTGTGTAGCTCAGTCTGGCCTTGAACTTGAACTCTTTCTGCTCCAGCCTTCCAAATGCTGGGATTATAAGTATATACCACCCTAGATTAGACCTGAGTTTTTGTTTGTTTTGTTGTTGTTGAGATGGGCTCTCATGTATCCCAAGCTGGCCTCAGACTTGCTGTGTAGCTGTTATGATTCGAATGACCCATAGGCTCATAGATTTGAATCCTTCAATTCAGGAATGGCAGTATTACAAAGGATTAGGAGGTGTGGCCTTACTGGAGGAAGTGTATCCTCCAGTAAGTGAGGGTGCACTTTGAGGTTTCAAAAGCCCATGCCAAGCCCAGAGTCAGTCTCTCCCTCTCCCCCTCCTCCCTCTCTCTACCTTTGGATGTAGCTCAGCTACTTCTCCAGCACTATTTCTACCTTTATGCTTCCCACCAGGAGTTGATAATAAACTAAAGCTCTGAAACTGTAAGCCAGCCTTTACTTCAAGGCTTTCTTTTTAAAGTGTTGCTTTGGTCATAGTGTCTCTTCACAGCAATAGAACATCAGCTAAGACAGTAACAAAGAATGGTCTGGAATTCTTGACCCTCCTGCTTCCACCTCTCAGCTGCTGGGATTGCAGGCATGTGCCACAGCACTGGACCCAGAGACCAATTTTGAGTTTCCACTGCCTCATCGCCCTGCAGGAAAGCAGAATCTGAAGCAGTCTGCACATGTAGCAGCTTGCCCGTGGGACTTGGCCCTGCCAAGTTTTCCAGGCAAGGGAAGCTTCTGTGAAAGCTGCCAGGGAGAAAAAGAAAACTCTACTCTCCTTGGCATATATACATACATAAGACTGCTGGAGCCCCCTAAGCTCTGGGGCTGTAGGCTGGTGCCACCATGCTCACTGAGAAGAGAGGCAAGCTTTGTAGAGTTAGACAGGAAGACCTAAGTCCTAGCTCAGCCACTTACTCTGTGACATCCTACAAGGATCCAGGCTGAAATCTGCTGTTGGGAGGCTCTCCTTCCTGGCTTGTAAAAATGGACATACAAACACTATTACCTAAAGCATGGGTGTGAGGTTTAATGAGATAATTCTATGTTTACTGCTAGTATGGTGTTTGACATTGGTGACACCAAGCAGGCATTAACAGATAAATGTCTTAAGATGCAGAGAGGGTTGGAAGAATTGGTTCAGTGGGTAAAGGGCTTGATATACAAATATGAAGACCCGGGGCTGGAGAGATAGCTCAGCGGTTAAGAGCACCGTCTGCTCTTCCAGAGGACCCGGGTTCGATTCCCAGCACCCACATGGCAGCTAACAACTGTCTGTAGTTCCAGTTCCAGGCAAACACCAAGGCAAATAAAAATAAATAAATAAATAAATAAATAAAGTTTTTTTTTTTTTTTTTTTAAAAAAAAACAAATATGAAGACCCAAGTCTGGACCCAAGCACCATGTAAGAAAAGCCAAGGTTGGTGGCATATATCTGTAACCCCAATGCAGGGAGGCAGGGACAACAGAATTATGGCAGCTTGCTGGCCACCTAGTGTAGATGAGTCAGTGAGCTCCAGGTTTCGTAAGAGATTCTTTTTTCAAAAAAATAAGGTGGGAGGAATAGAGGAGGATACCTGGCATGAACCTCTGGCCTCCACATATGCATGCATGGCCACACCCACATACTACATGTATTTTTTGTTGTTGTTTTTGTTTTTTGAGACAGAGTTTCACTCTGTAATTGTAGGGTAAAAGGGCCAGCCAAAACAGAAGGGCCACTGAAACCAGAACCAGTGAAAGAAACACACTTTAACCCTGAAACCAGAGCCAAAGAAACACATCCTGGCCCTGAAACCAGAGCCAAAGAAACACATCCTGGCCCTGATACCAGAGCCAAAGAAACACACTTTGAAACCAGGGTCAAATTTGCCACTGACCAACTAAGCACAAAACCTGAGCATGAAATCCAGCCAATCTCTGGATGTGTCCAAATTCAATAATTGAAATTCGACCAGTTTCCACCCTGGTAAAACTTGGCCCCTAAGAAGCTCTATGTAGAAGTCCTAAACCTGTTCGATTTGCTGCTGCCTTCTCCCACCCTGGTAGGGTGAGCCACTCTTCTGGAGTCTTCCCTCCCAATAAATCTCTTGAAGAAGCCTTGGGTGAGACCTTCTTTCACTAAAGGAAATGGAACTGTAACACTTTCTCTGTGGAAATCTTCCCCTAGTAGAGCAGGGACTCCTGGGGACCTGAGCAGAACTGTAACAATTTAGCTCGGGAAACCCTCTCCTGCTGGAGCAGAGTTGTTACATTTGGGAAACTTTTCCCTGGAGCAGGCTGTAAAGTGCTATGCTTATAGGGACTTTGTGGTATTTCTTGGCTCCCAACTTCCAGGAAACCTTTCCATCCCAGCTGCAATGCTTACAGTACCAACTGTGACTGCCTTGGAACTTACTTTGTAGACCACCTCAACCTTCCGAGTTGGGGGGGTAATTAAAGGTGTCTGGCTTAATATATATATATGTATATATATACATATATATATATGGATTCTGGGATCAGACTCTGGTCCTCATGCTTAAAAGACAAATACTTTGGCCAACCAAGCTATCTCTCCAGCCCTCTTTTCTTGTTTTTGAGACAGGATATCAGGATATAGCGTAGGCTTATCTCAAATACACAATTCTCCTACCTCAGCCTCCTGAATAGTGTTGTTTTTTTCCTTTTAGGAGACCTGCCACCCAGTTCCCAAAATAAATTAGAAGCTTTTTCTTACTTATAAATGCCTGGCCTTAGCTTGGCTTGTTTCCTAACAGCTTTTGTCCATCTATCTTTTGTTCTGAGCTTTTTCCTCTTTGCTCTTTTCTCTTTATTTTGGTTTGCAGAGACTGGGTTTATCTATGTAGTTTTGGGGCCTATCCTGGAACTTATTCTGTAGACCAGGTTGGCCTTGAACTCAGAGATTAGCCTGCCTCTGTCTCCTGAGTGCTGGGATTAGAAGTGTGCCACCACCGTCCAGCTACCTTTTCTTTTTCTATTCCTATATACCATTATTTCTTACTCTGTGGCTTGCTGTATAGCTGAGTGGCTGGCCCCTGGAATCCTCCTTCTTCTCTGGCTACTTTTTTCCTCCCTCTGTTTATACTCTCTGCCTGTCAGCCCTGCCTATCCTTTCTCCTGCCTTGCTATTGGCTGCTTATCAGACCAATCAGGTGTTTTAGACAGGCAAAGCAACACAGCTTCACAGAGTTAAACAAATGCAATATAAACAAAAGCCACACACCTCGAAATAATATTCTACACCACCCGAGTGCGAGGATTACAAGAATTTACCATTATGTTCACTTTGTAACATTCAGGCTCTGTCCTTTTACTCTGGGTTCAGGTGATTAGTGGTGACTCATCAAAACCAGAAAATACAAAAGTAGTCAGGGCCAGGCAACCTGTGAACAAACGACACTTTCCCCAGGGAACCAGGAGAAACCACAGAACACAGGGTAGGATTAATGACTTTTAATTTCTTATATTACTAATGTCTTACAGTATGTGTGTGGGATCAACAGGGAATGGGTCAGGGAAAGGAAAGTGTCTTTTCAGTTCCTTGAACTATGGAAGCACGTGCTAGAATGAGAGTTCAGTAGAAGCATCATGTCCTTATCAGCACAGCTTGCTATGAGGTGGGTGGAGACAGGACAGACAGTTCTAAAGCTCTGGTGGAAGTGAGCAGAGATAGGGCAAATCTTGCATCAAATTTGGCACACAAGGCAGACAGGACTGGTGGACCCCGCAGTTGGGTGCAGGAGGAGCGGACTTTCCCAGCCTGCCTCTTTGGATGGGGGAGGAATGTGCATACCCCTTCTACACTCAGAATGCTTCTGCCTTTCCTTAGGGGAAGCAACACCCACCAACTGCAGCGATGCAGCATTGGATTTTTTTTTTTTTTTTTTTTTTAAGTATTTGCTGGTGGTGCTGATGGACCAGAAGTATTTATTTACTTACTTATTTTTCACTTTTGGGCAGTAGCATTGTGTCTGGTGATAAGATGTCCTATACTTAACACTCTTAAAAGCAAGGCCTCTTGAGAACCTAGACTAATAGGAAGGGGATTGTAGATTCTAGGGCAAGGGTATGAAAAAAGCTAATTCTCTACCACTACACAGAAACCAACACAGAAGAGACCTTGGCCTTTCCCATTCAGACGTACTCACCTGCATTTACGCTACTAAGTCTAAGGTTGTCTTCACACAGTGGGGGATAGCTATCACTGTGTTTCTAAAGGTAAAGTGAAAGCTCCATCATTTAAGGTAGGGTTTTCTTTTTCTTTTTTCCCCTCTAATTAAGTGGATTTGAACAAGCTGAAAGCCTAAAATCTAGAGATCCTTTTTATTTTTTAGGAAAACCCTTAAAATTAATCACTGCCATTATTATCTTTTTCTTTTTTAAAGCTACAGATGTGAAGGGACATGAAATGGTCAGGGTAAGTCTTTACACAAATCACAGGAATGGTCGACATGCATCTAATCTTATCCGCTGAGCAGAGAGCGCTAAAGGGAGTAAATCCTACATGTGTTTAAAGGGAATACTACACTAGTCTTTTCAACCCTCCTCTTGGGTGAAAGAAAAGGAAATATGGAATTGAGAAGAGAGGAAGAAATGTGCCCATGAGAGAAACACTATCATTTGTGACTTAGCTCTATCAGAGTGGAATGGGGTAATGGTGTCTGGACCACTGGTTTGTCCTCGGCAGTGATTTTATGTTTTTAGGTATCTAAAGTAAGATTCTATAGCTGGGTACTGGCGGGGTGTAGTGGATAAATATAGGTTTTAATTTCAGCTCACAGCGAGTGATGACCAGAATTAGCACCTTCCTCTGCACCTGAGTCACCTGTCACTATGAAGCCCGAGCTGTGGGTGAGAAAGCTGTGTTCTTAGAGAACTCCTCTGACTGCTCCAGGACTGCAGCCTGCCCATCTACGGTGGCCTTCCTACTGAGAAAGTAAGGATTCAGTACTAACTATAGCATTGAAGCCCTAAAGACATTCTATAGCGGTGATAGGTGTGTGATTCAGAAGTAAGCTGTAGAATAAGTCAAGTGCATTCCCTCTTAGGCATTAACTTTTTTTCTTTTTAAGCAATGGAATTACATTTTTTGGCTTGAAATGGTGCTTTCTTCTATATTTGACTTCTCGGTTTTCTTTGTAGATATTACTGTTTCCTCCAATGTTTCTTCAAAACTTTCCTCTATCTTGGATGTTTTCTTAGAGGCATCCTTAGAAGCCCCTTCCTCTTCCTCCTCCTCCTCCTTTTTAAGTGACAGCCCAGTGGATGCAGCCTTGGGGGCCGAAGAACTAACGATTCTAGGAGGGAGCAGATAACTCGGATTGGGAAGTGGGTTCAGCCCTGAAATGCTTAATCCACTGGTGCTAAATCTCGTCTCTTCGCCTTCCAGCAGTTTCCTGAAAGTTAAACATAGAAAAGCTCTCAGGCAGGTATCAGGTTACTGATTTTGTTTAAAGAAGTTAACTCTCCAGTCTTTTTCATTTTAGAGACTCCATAGAACACAGCAGTGTCTTTGTGAGACTGTGTTGAGCTGGAGATTAGTCTGCACATGTATTTATTCTCTCTCTCCTCCAATAGCAATGCCATTTAAAGTATTGTCAAAGGAAACATATCCCGTTTACAAATCGTTTTCCTGAAGGAAACATCAGACACCCATTTTTGGCAATTAGAGTCTACATAGCTCTGGAGAGAATTAGTTTCCTAATTAAGACCTTAACTGTAAAGGGGTAAGGAAGTGAGAAGTCTAGCCCACACTTGAGATCTGTGCCTTTTCCACACATGAAGGGAATGGAACAAGCAGTGGCAGCAGCCACTCGAGGTCAGGACATCAGCCCCGTCTCTGCTCAGCCTAGAATAAACAGGCCCACACCACAGTGGCTCTGCTATCCTGTTTTTCATAACTCTGATAGGGTTTTGTTGCTGCTTCCTATTTGTTTTTTTTCTTTTTGGGTCCCATATAGTCCTGGTTGGCCCTAGTTGGCCTTGGTGTGTAGCTGAAGCTAGCCTTTAACTCATCATGTCTTACCTTCACCTGAGGTTACAGTGTGTAGCACCAAGTCTGGCTTTTAACTAACAATTTTTAATCATTCTTTTTCTAAAAATCAATTCAAGATATTATTAAATATTCCAGGGGGTCTTATCTTGAAGTAAGTGATATATATATAGTAGAAAGGAGGGGAAAATGTGTTGGTTTTGGTAGCATCTATACTAAAGCTGGAATAATATAGAGAAAACTAGCAGGCCCTGGCACAAGGATAACATACAAATTCATGGAGTGTTCAGTACTGAAAATGTCCACACTGCTAAGTGGTAGTTAGTTGCGAATGCCTTTAAACTCAGCACTTGGGAGGCAGAGGCAGGTGGATCTCTGTGAGTTCAAGAAGCCAGCCTAGTCTGCAGAGTGAGTTCCAGGACAACCAAGACTGTTACACAAAGAAATCCTGACTCTGGGACTAGCAAGGTGAGGCTAGTATTTATTCAAGTAGAGAGAATGAAGGGTCAGCTCATCTGGACTGGATAGTGATGCTTTCTCTTCGTTGTCCCTCACTGGTCACAAACAGATCACATGGAACAACTTATGTACTAATATTGCCCCCAGGTGAGCATGCACTTTGCTAGGGTAAACATGCCCTTTTGTATACCTGTAAGCTGCTATTTCAATGTCAAGGGCCATTTTGACATTGAGCAAGTCCTGGTATTCCCGAAGGTGACGTGCCATCTCACTTTTGGTATTCCTTAGGTCATTCTCCAGCTGCCCAATGCTGTCCTGGAAAGTACATATCCAAAATATTTAGATCAAAGTAGCAAAAAATCATTGACATTTCTACAAGGCAGCATTTCAAGCCTGACTATACATTAAAATCATGTAGGGAACCAACAGGATAACTTACACAGCAACTGTGTCCAGCCTGGATTCTGTTCTGTTTGCTCTGGGGTAGGGACTCCAGATATTTGGGGAATTAAATACATGTGGAGGGTTGAGAACTTTTACCAAGGGACACATGTCTTCATGGATCCTTCCTTGACTGTGTATGTATGTATGTATGTATGTCTGAATGTGAGTATAGGTACCCAAAGAGGTAAGAGATATTCTGGAACTATAGTTACAAGCATTTGCGAGCCACCTGATACAGGTGCTATGAACTGAACTCAGATCCTTCAAATGAGTAGCTCGTACGCTTTAACCACTGAGCCATCTCTCCAGCCATATCTCTCTCTCTATATATATATACATATGTAAATTTATATATATAAATTAATGCTGGATAGATAGCTGCATATTCTTCAAAGAACCAGCTTTTTCAAAAATGACAATTTTGAATTTTTGGACATTTATTTACCTATTGACTTGTTTATGTGTGGGGGCATCACAAGGATATGTGGAACCAGAGGACAACTTGTAGGAGTTGGTTCTGCCTTTCTGCCAGGTAGGTCCTGGGGATGGATGTGGGGACTGGATACCAACTCAGGCCATCAGGCTTCGTGCTAAGTGCCTTTATCTGCTGGGCTATCTTTCAAATATCCCTCAAAATGATAATTTATATAAAACCATTTTAAAGTGGCAAATACCACTTATTAGGACATGAAACTAATAGTCTTTCTCAGCAATCAAAGGTTGCAAAAATGATGTTATATTTTTCTATGATTTCATGTTTGTTATCTTTTCAATAGATATATCTGAGACGTTTACTTCTACCCTAATGGTTCCAGAAAGCAGTGTTTGTCTGGATGTTGCAGTTCATTGCTTTTCTTTGTCCTGAACAGTGTTCTGATGGGTGCTAGGCATTCTTGGCAATACCTGGCTCTAGTGTTCATCTTTATCCATCTATAGGCTTGAAGCCCAAATAAGAAGTAGTTTCTTTTGGGAATCATGTTAAGAATAGTTAGGCTGAGGACATCAGTGGGGCCAACTTCCCCATGTGTGGCTTAGAGGTAGATGTTTAGTCTCATCAGCAGGTTAATGCGGATCATTCATTAAAAACTGCTTTTATTTTACAACTGTTTTTGGAACATAGGATGCTGGGGAGTTGAGTTCTAGATAGGTGAAGGTTTCTTGCACTTGTAGGATACACATCTCACACGGCTACTTTGTGGATCAGAGTGAACAAAAAGTGTAACCCAGCTCGTTGCAGAGCAAGTTGACTGAAGTGCTGGGTCGATCGATGTCTCAACCAGGCTCAGTTCTCTTTGTGTCTCCTCCACTCTGCACCGCTCAGGCCGTCCTGCTGCCCTTCACAAGGCCTCCAAAGATGGCCTCCAGCGGGAAATGTGAGCAGAGCACTGCAGTCTGCCCCTCCCCCAACCTCGCAGCTGCTGCTGGTTTAGCTAGAACAGGAGAGAGGAGGCGCTCGGCTCTCTGCTACAGCTGGGATCTCTCCTGAAGCAGCTGATCATCTGGCCCAGGGTTGGAAGAAGGCAAAGCATGACCACACTAGCATCTGCAGGGGAGGGAAGGAAGAACCGAGGACTCCTTTCCTTACTTTGGGGTGTAAGGGGGAGAACTCAGCCAGAAAGGCAGAGCGCAGGCTGGAGGGAGCTACGGCTGTGCATAATCAGCTAGATGGGAAGAGGATTTCAATGCATGGTCACCCACAGCAACCACATGTCCTTATTCTCACTCCTATCTTTGCCTTTTCTTTATCTTCTATCACCCTCTAAAACCATATTTTATGAAAATAGTACACTCCACAGTCAGTCTGAGATGAAACAGCATATACCACTTTCATTGAAAATGCACATTCCTAGCAGGGTGTGGTGGGGCATGCCTAAAGAGCAGACTTTAAATTCAATTCCAGTTTAGCCTACCTAGGGACACCCTGTCTCACACAATGGAAATAAAAAGCATGTTCCTGGCTCTACCTAAGAAATACTGAATCCAATTCTTCAGGAGTGGTCAGATAATCAATCTCTTTTTAAAAGCTGCTCCTTGGTCTTGGTGTGCCTTGGTGTTAGATCACTGATTTAAATTTGTTCCCATAAGGAAGCTATTGTGGTGGCCCAGGTAAGATGATAGGGTAAAATGGGGGCGTGGGGGAGATGGAACAGCTTAAAAAAATGAGATGACCCACCCCAATCCTAACAGAAATGGATCTATCAGGCTATATATTTATGTGTAGCTGTTGCCACCTCTGGTCTCCCAAGGGCCAGACCCTGCCAGCTATTTAATTAGGCTGGGCTCCTTGGCTTACCTCCCTGAAGAACATTAACCAGCAATGATCTTGACTGTCCAGCAAGGTCTTTCAAGGAAAGCTTTGGCTTTCTAAGATGTACAGGGCACAGGTCTGAAAGCCAGTTCCCTCTGAGATGGCCTCTGCACAGCTTTAGTACCGACTGCGATTCTAACGGTAGTGCCCCAGTTATGTGGGGACCAGAAATGAAAGAAATGCCTTGTTCTTCTCTGGGCTGCAGGACAGCAGCCCAGAGTTCCTCCTATTGTTTGCTTCCTGTGTCACCTTGGATCACTCTTTGTCCTTTGGAAAGTAAATTAAGCTTTCTGTCTTCAAATAGGCTCACAGCTCTCTGGGGCAGGGAAAATGACTTTAATGAGCATTTCCTCTTGTCTTTGAGAGGGCTGAAAGCTTGTATAGGAAAAATGTGCTCAGAATGAGTCTCTGAACCAGAGGGAAAAGAACACCTCCCATTGCTACTGCAGTGAAAAGGGAGGGTGGGTGTGAGGGGCAGGAAGACAATGGTTTCCCAGTGTGGAGGCTTCCCACCTCCAACTAGGGGAGGCGGGCCTTAGGGTCTGCAGGTCAAACCCTGAGCCCCACCCCAGCATTAGGTCCCAAGGGGTAGGAAATAGCTTTCTGTTGTTCAGCCTACTCTTCACTCCCTCAGCAGGCCCACTGAGGCTCCCTGAGGCTAATGCTGATGTGGACAAGTACTGCAGAGCCTGCAGGTTCTCTTGTCTTTTGTTTTCTGGACCATGTCTGGAGACCCTAGAGCTAATAAAGCCAGACTTCATCACCACCTTTTAGAACAAGCAAAAGGAGGGCAGAGCAAAGCCCAATTCAGCTGACAGTTTGGGGTAAGTTACCCTTTTTGTAGAAATACTGGGCTAGTCCTCAAGAAGAATACCTAATCAACATTTGAGGCTTCTGGAAGAGAAGTAATTGTGATGGATTCAGATCATCCAGGGCCTGGGACATCAGACTAACCAAACAGACATTTCCCCTTTATGAAAGAGAGTCATTCATAAAGGACACTAAATATCTGTATATCAATAATTCTTTAGCTTCTGACTAAAATGGTACTTTTTGGATATTATGCCATTTCCTGGTTCTATTTTTAGCAATATTCCTCCAACACACTAATTTTTACTAAATGTAAAATTCAATTCTAGCTAAAATAATTTGAAGTTTCTGACTTACAGACATTCTATTCAAAAGGGTTTTTATTGTTCCTTGTACTTAAACTATGCAATTTTGTATTTTTCTACATTTTTCATTCATCCTGTCTTCTTTCTCTGTGCCCTTTGTTGTCACAAGCCCGAATGTCCGATGTAATGAAAACTGAGGACAAAGTGGCCTTTGTTGGGAAGAAAGAGCCAATCATTACCTTCATAGGGCTTATACAGCAGGGAAAGATGAAAAAAAAAATGTCGCCTATAACAAAGAAACCAGCTCTGTAATTTGCCACATGCACTTAAACTGAAAAAAATATTAAGGTAATGGGGCCTTTCAAGTGGGACCCCACAGCTGTGGAGCAGAATAAATGGGTTTTGTTAAGTGCTAAGCCATCCATAAAGGTGAAAATTGGTGCTGTTTACAAGATGAGCTTTGATTTGAGGAAGCTAAGACTGATTGTATTATAGAACTAAAAAAAAAAAAAAAAAAAAAAAAAAAGCAGTTAATTGCCTTGAGGCCCAAAGATAGGATCCTAACTGGGGCAGTTTGGAAACATAGTGAAGTAGAGGACATTTCTAAGGCGGGAGGTACTTGAGATCAGCACTACGGACAGCGCCCCACCATTCCCACGCGGAACGGGCTCAAAGCTTTCTTAGAACTGTCAGTAAAGGGACAAGGGAACCGCATGCGCGTGCGCGCTCCGGTCGAGGGTTTGGGAGGGGCGGAAAGGGTGGGGCAAGGCAGTTGTTACTAGCTTAGTTATGCCAGCTCTGGTAGAATGAAACTCAAAAATAAAAAAATGAGCCCAGTTTCCAACCGTAAAGCAGACCATACTCTATAAATATCAATTCGAAAGCTCAAAAAAGTCTTTTGAAAGCCAACTAAACAAACCAGGTACTCAAGGACTGGACCATTCGGAGGCTGTGACCTGCCACCTCTGGGGTTGTCATAGGTGTCGGGATTGTTCTGCTAGTGTGTTTATGCTCCTGGTAACAGAAAAACACCGTTAGATGTTTCGGACTTCCAAAATGGTTGAGATGAAAGACTGGAGGTGGTGGTTACAACATACACCTAGTATATGAATGAAGACGAGTTCCGTCCCTAAATCTCCTCCATCACCCCAAATAGAGAGCGGAGACATTAAGGGGTTGAAAAAGCTTCCAGTTCACATCTGAGGCTGCATGCGCGGGACCGAGATTTTTTTGATTGTTTGCTACACCTCCAGGCAACACTCCTCTCTCCTCCCTTTCCCTCTCCTGATTTCCTTAGGTTCCCAGTTTACAGGGATGCCGCTATGCGCGGAAAAGGACAGGGCACTCTTTCCTATGTAACATCCCAGCCCTTACCTGGTAGCCGGCCACCTCGGCGCTGTGGCGCTCCTCCAGTTCCAAGATCTGCCTCTCCAGGGATTCATTGGCCCCGCGCAGGCCCTCTATCTCAATGGTACGCGCCTGGAGCTGGCGGCGGTACTCGTGGATCTCCTCTCGGCTGGCTCGGATGGCTTCGGTGCTGCGCGCCGCCTGCTCGTTCAGGTTGGCGAACTTGGACTTGTACCACTCCTCGGCCGACTGCAGGTTCTTAGCAGCCAGAGACTCATACTGGGCGCGGATCTCCCTCAGCGCCGAACTCAGGTCTGGTTTAGCCACAGCCACGTCCACCTCGGCGGCCGCCTGCGAAGACGCCTGCAGCGTGGCCAGGAGCTCGGCCACCTCCTCGTCGTGCACCTGGCGCACGAAGGCCAGCTCGTCCAGCAGCGACTCCACTTTCTTCTCCAGGTCCAGGCGGGCCAGGGTGGCGCCGTCCACGTCGCGCTGCTGCGCCTTCAGGGCGCGCTCGGCGCCTTCGCGCCCACGGCTCTCCTCCTCGCAGCGAGCCCGCAGCCGCTGCACCTCCTCGGCTAGCCCATCGCGCTCCAGCAGGGCCTGCGCGCGCGCCGAGCTCGCCTCCTCCAGCTGCGCGCGCAGGTCGCGCAGCTCGCGCTGGAAGAGCTCGCCGACGCGCGACGGCTCGGCGTGGCGCTGTCGCAGCGCAGCCAGCTCGGCCTCGAGCGCGCGGTTCTGCGTCTCCAGCTGGTGCACCTTCTCGATGAACACGGCGAAGCGGTCGTTGAGGCCCTGCAGCTGCTCCTTCTCGTTGGTGCGGATGATCTTGTACTCGTTGGTGCGCGCCGCCGCTTGGCTCAGGTCCAGCCCGTCGGACGCGGGCAGCCGGCGATAGGCCAGGCCCAGGCCGAGAGACGAGGCCGTGGAGCAGGCGGCCGTGGAGGCCACATTGCTGCGGGACAGCGACTGCGAGCGAAAGCTGCCTGAACCTCCGGGCCCGGAGAGGCGCGTGGACAGGCGCGAGCCGTCCCCGAACACTTTGCGGTAGGAGGAGGCGGAGCACAAATAGTGCTCTGATCCGAAGCTCATGGTGCCGGGGTCGGGACCGGGCGCACGGCTGCGGCGGGACCTAGCGAGGACGCGAAGGTGCGGCAAGGCTGGGCGCGGCAGGGCGGTGTGCGGGGCTTTTAAGACGCGGGGCTGGGGCGACGCGCTAGGGGCGGAGCTTCATCTCCCGATCTTGCGGGGAGAGGAAGGGGGGCCTGCGGGGGCGGGGAAGCGCAGTGCCACCGCAGCTGCGCGCCACCGACCTGGGCCGTCTGCCTGTGAGCCCCTCCTTGTCCGCAGAGCCTGTGCCCCAAGAAGCTGTCTTGGGGGAGATCGGAGGAGAGGGGGTACCCAAACAACCTGGACTTCGCAGCCGGAGAGCACTCAAGCGCTCTGGTGGCGTCACAGCTAGTCCTTCCTTTTGCCTTTATCTCTCATGGAGAGTAGGTTTTCTGTAAGGTGTCCTCTATGCTCAGCCGCATCCCAGAGTTTCAAGGATGAGGCCCTGTTTTGTTTTTTTCTTTTTTTGTCGTGTCCCCCCCCCCTCCGGGGGGAGGAGAGCGGCATTCCTTTCTTTATCTTCTGTCTTAGAGGTCTCCCGTTTAGGGGTCTCCTGGTTCTCAGTGGGTAAAGTAGATCCCCTTGAAAGAGTATTGCTCAGCTCCGCAGCCCCAGGAGATGGGAGGATTCGCAGAAAGCTTGAAATGCGGGATCATCGGTGAAGAGTCTCCTAGGGTGCAAAGGATTAGAGAGAGGAAAAGGGGCCAAGCCTGGAAAAGGACAAAGCGCTGAGAATTAGCGGGGTCCAATTCTAGGCCTCCTCTAATGGTGGCGTGAGCCAGGACTGCAGGCTAGTAGAAAGGAGGGTATAGGCTTTTGTTTAAACAAACAAAACAATGACAAAAGAAAAACCCCACATTAGATGTTCAAACGTTTCAAAAATAGGTTTTTAGCCAGGAGGTTTCATGTAAAATGAAACTGGATTGATTTTGACCCTTTAATGTCCTGTTTCCTTATCATTCACCAAAAGCCTGAGCTAAGAACAGTTCTGGGGTCTTTGGGACTCTAAATGACTCTGGGAAATGGGTACTGGAAGAGTGCTAACTCTGGTGAAGAATTCCTGCCTCCCAGTCGTTACATCAGCACTTGTGAATAGTTTTTATTCCTTTGGCCATTTTTCCCCCAGATGTCTGTTATTCCTGTCTTATGGATAAGACACTGAGGCTCAGGAATAGCCCAAGGTCACCAATAAGCAAAGGCATACATTCTTTTCTCAATATATAATTCCTCTTAGTGCAATGAAACTCTTGTCACTTTTACAGGCAGGATAAGTGGGTTTAGCGAATAACAAATAATCAAGTTTATAATTCAAAGAACACTGGACTCAGAGTCAGAGGTGGTGGGTTTGAATTGTGACTTTCACTTACTGTGTAAGAGTAACAGCAGCCACCTCTCCCAAGTGGTGAATGGTTGACTCTATGCATGCAGTTGTGCTTTTTAATCTGCTTCTGGTTAAGGAGTTACTTGTCATCAGCATTAAAAAAAAATATGTATGAGTATGCACATGCACCACTTATGTTCCTGGTACCCTTGGAGGCCCAAAGAGGGTGTCAGATTCCCTGGAACTGGAGTTGCAGATCAGTTGTGAGCCGCCATGTGGATGTTGGAAATTGAACCTGAGTCCTCTGGAAGAGCAGCCAGTGCTCTAACTACCAAGCCATCTCCAACACCATCGCCATTTTTTTTTGCAGGTGGGATACTGCTTTACATTCACAACAAACACATGCACAGGATTTGAAGATTGTAGGGAAGCATCACATTTTCCATAGGCTTCTAGAATGCTCTTTGAGAAAGAAGAGATAGCCAACTCTGGTTGCAGTACCAGCCTGACTTTCATGATGACGGCAGAAAGTGGAACCTGTTTTTTTTACACTCTAGCTAGCCAATCTCACTCCATTCATGTTTCTTGAGAATCTTCAGAGCATCAGATGTTCTCGATGGAATTCTGCTTTTCTTTCCTTTTCCATCCTCCAATAAAAGCAGCACTCCAAAGACACAGATGTGCACAAAACAAAAGAAGGGCAAAGCAAAAGACTTAAAACCCAGCAAATGAGCAGTGCTCTGGAGAAATTAAGGGTGGGCTATGTTTGCACTTTATCAACAGCTTCTGCCTTTCTTCCTGGGTATCTTGCTCTAGCCCACAGGTTTGACTTTAATAATGTTAAATATTATTTAATTATTAACTATACTTATTTACATATAATTATAAATAAATTATGCAATTCACAGAGTCCTGGTTTCCCCATGAGCTCTGTGTTTTACACAGTAGGTTTTCCAGAGTCAGGTAGAACTTTTGTAAAGATGTTTTGCTGAGAGACATTTGTGTCATGGTTTTTCCTAGCCATGTGACCTTCAAAATGTTACTACTATTTACTAAACTTTAGTTTATTCATCTCTAAAACTGTCCATGTGAATCATCTTCAAACCTGGCTGATCTTTAGAATTACCTAAAAACTCAGATCCTCAGGCTTCACCTAAGACCTACTTTTCAATGAGTCTTCACTTACCTCTCACAAGGTTGCTGTGTGATTTAGTTGAGATTATGTGTACCAAGTGGATACCACAAGGCCTGCTGCATGACTGTTCAGTAAACACTGAGATCAGAAGTATGAACTCCATCATTCAGCAAATAGTCACAGAATGTTTTCTGTGTGCCAAGCACTGGAGTGGGCGCATAAGGGTGAGGCTGGGAGGATGTAACCAATGGCCTCACCTGTGACAGTGGGTTGTAACTCTACATTTCTGTTTCCAACAGCCTTTTGGTGTCTACTGCTTCATGAATGTTGCTGATCACTGTTTATCTAGAGTGAACTTATGCCGGGTGCTGTAGCACATCTCTGAATTCTCAGCTGTTCTGGAGGCTGAGGCAGAGGAGTCACTTGGGTTTGGGAGTGAGCCAGCCTGAGTGTTGCAGTGAGTGCCTTTTAAAAATGTCAGTAAGCAGAGCATGGTGTATGCCTGTGATCCCAATGCATAGGAGACTAAGGCTGGGGATTCTGAGTTCACTGAGCCTGGGTTATGTGGCAGGTTCAAGGTCAGCCTGGACTGTGTATCAAAACATCTCAAGCAACCATAAATAATTACATGATCTCCCTCTAGGATTATCCTCCTCATTCTTTGATCTTGACTTGGGCTATCTCTGCCCCTTAGTTTATATGATTCTCTTTTCCTGGAATTTTCTCTCATGCTTCTACTATTAATGACTAGAATACATTTTTTTTTTTTACTTTGGCTGTTATTGTTTTATTTTGGGACAAGATCTCTTCATGTGTCCCTGGCTGTCCTGGAACTCACTCTGTAGGCCAGGCTGGCCTTGAACTCAGAGATCTGCCTGCCTCTGCCTTCCAAGTGCTAGGATTAAAGGCATGTGTCACCATGCCCAGCTGAAATACATTTTTTTTTCTTGTTTCAAATTTATTTGTAAAAACAGCATAGGATCCTGATCATCTGCAATAGTGTGTAGGTGTGTCAAGCCAATCCAACTGTCTTCACATTGGCAGACAGAAAACTTCTCTATGGAGCCTTCACAGGGGCCTGGGCATCTTTGGGAGCCTGAATTGGAGCTGAGGCCACTGCCTTGGTTTGAACCTTGGGCTTTGGTTGGCAGAGCCTACACCCTTTGGCCATGGAGCCTCTGATCTTCTTCCTAAGCTTGGGGTGAGCCATCAAAGCAAGCTGGCTGAGTTTGTTGCTGGGGCCCTTTGGCATCTTGGGCTAAACCATTTTGGGCTTCCCCAGGGCCTTGATGGCCTCTGCACGGGCGCTCATGCCCTTTGCATTGTTCGCCCGAATCTTTTGGCTAAGTGCATGTTCCTCAGGAACTTGAGGTCGACCCCCTTCAGAGACTCATATCTCTGTGATCGGGGCTTCTTGTTACCGTTCCTGTGCTATTTTCGGGATTGGCTGTGTGTGGTGTGGTTCTTGGACTCAGCCATGTCTGAGTGGTAACCGGCGGCTCCCAAAGAGCCTGGGACCGGAGAAATACATTTTTTTAAGATTAAGTTTTTATTTACAAAGCTTTTTGTTCTTATTGTGCAGAGAGTTAAAAAAAATGTGACAATCTTAGTGTAACTGGTAGCTATGGATAGTTGACTCACCAATCAAGCTATCCATAGTACAGCAAGAGTGGGTAAAATGAGTTTTAATTAATTTTATTATTGTTGTAGTTTCAGTTGCTGTGAGGAAACATCACATTCATGGAAACTCTTTTTTTTTTTAAAGACTTCTTTATTATGTATACAGTACACAGAAGAGGGTACCAGGTGTCATTATAGATTATTGTGTGCCACCATGTGATTGCTGGGAATTGAACTCAGGACCTCTGGAAGAACAGTCAGCACTCTTTTTTTTTTTTTTTTTTTTTTTTAAAAAACTTTTATTTATTTAATTATTTGCCTTGGCGTTTGCCTGGAACTGGAACTACAGACAGTTGTGAGCTGCCATGTGGGTGCTGGGAATTGAACCCGGGTCCTTTGGAAGAGCAGCCGGTGCTCTTAACCGCTGAGCCATCTCTCCAGCCCCTCATGGAAACTCTTGTAAAAAACATTTAATTTTGATGGCTCTCTTATAGTTTAGAGATTTAGTCCATTATCATCATGGCAGAATGATGGAATGCAGGCAGACATGGTGCTGGAGAGGTAGCTAAGGGTTCTATATCTTGACTCATAGGCAACAGGAAGTGGTCCGTCTCACTGGGCATGGCTTGATCATATACCAGACCCCAAAACCCACCTCCACAGTGACACACTTCTTCCAACAAGGCCACACCTCTTCATAGTACCTCCCTTTGGGACCATTTTCTTTCAAACCACCACATTTCATTCCATGGCCCCCAAACGCTTGAGCCATATCATAAAGACAAAATGTGTTCAGTCTAACTTCAAAAGTCCTCATAGTCTATTATAGTCTCAACAATATTTTAAAATCTAATGTTCAAAGTCTCTTGTGATTCATGCAATCTTTTAACTGTATTCCCCTATGAAATCAAAATCCAAAAACAGATCACATACTTCCAACGTATAATGGCACAGAACATGTATTACCATTTGAAATGTAGGGAGAAAGCTAGTGAGGACCAAAGTAAGACAAAAAACCAGCTGGGAAACTCCAAACTCTGAATCTTCATGTCTAATGTGACGATGCTCTTCAAATCTCCAACTCCGTTCAGCTTTGCTGACTGCAGCACACTTCCCTTCTCTTAGGCTGGCTCCCTCCCTGTTAGCAGCTCAGGACATGGGCATCTCTAACATCTTGGGGTCTCCAAGGCAATTCAGGCTTCAGCTTCACAGTTGACATAGTTACATCGTGGCCTTTTGAGGCTTCCATTTAGAGACACCGCTGACACATGCCTGGCCTCAGTGACTTTCCTTAGTTATGGAGGCAAATTCCATAATCTCTTTCTTCCATCCTTGACTCCAAAGCCAGAACCATTTGGCTGAAGCTGCCAAGTTCTGCTGTTTGCTGGGGCTGGAACATGGCCCCCTTATTCAGTTACATCTTCACCGTCTTTCTGTTTTCCATGGTTTCCTTCACTGCCTGAGCGTCACTGTCCTGGAACTTGCTTTGTCCACCAGGTTGGCCTTAAAGTCAGCGATCCACCAGCTTCTGCCTAGGTTTAAAGGGACACACCACTACTTCCAGCACTAAGCTTCGCTTTAATTCCTTTTCACAAGTTGGAAATTTAGCTTGGTGGGATCTTGCTGTGAGGTCACCACTCCCTTCCCTCCCTTTCTTAATCTGTTTATCTCCTTGAACAGAGGATTTAGCTCCATTCCACCACTTTGTGCCCTTTTCTCCTTAAATTTTACATTTTATAACTTCTGCTGCAGAGCTTGCTCCTTTTCATTATAAATCTTCATTAGAGTTACCACTAAAAATCATATGACAGAGTCTATACTAGGCTATTTGGAGGTTTCCTCTGCCAACAGAATTAATCCAAAACTTTTTACTTTAGCCTTAAGCAGATTTTATTTGATTTTATGTGAATTGGTGTTTTGCCTGCGTGTATAACTGTGTAAGGGTGTCAGATCTTGGAATTACAGACAGTTGTTAGCTGCCATGTGGATGATGGGAATCGAACTCGGATCCTTCGGAAGAACAGTCAGTGCTCTTAACCGATGAACCATCTCTCCAGCTCCCTTAAGCAGATTCTTTGGACAAGGGCACCAAAGTATCACAAAAGCAATCTGTAGGAGGCATGCTGAAAATCTTCTCTGAAGCCTCTTGAGCCAGTCCTCACAGTTTAGATCACACTCAGCACCGCTGTCGTCCATGCTCCTGATAATATGGCCCAGTAAGCAGCACTTAAAGCACTCCACTGCTTTCCTAACTCGAAGTAGCAAAGTCCATATTTCTCCAGACAAAAACATGGTCTGGCCTGCCACAGCAATACTCCAGTTCCTGGCACCAACTTCAGTCTTAGTTAGGGTTTCAGTTGCTATACAGAGACACTATAACCATGGCAACTCTTATAAAGGAAAATATTTAATTGTGGCTCACTTATAGTTCAGCAGTTTAGTCCATTATCATTGTGGTGGGAAGCAAGGCTTGTGTAGTGAATAAAAAGTACAAACACTTGTGAAAGTTTTTGGCCTGACATCAAGAATGAGATCCAGAAAGGAAAAAAAATCAATAAATTTGACTTCTTCCAAATTAAAAGCCTTTTGCTTTCTATAAAAGGTTCTGTTAGACAAATGAAAAGACAAGCCTTTCTTTACTGGGTTTCTTTCTATACTGGGAGAAAATATTTACAAGTCACTGGAAGGGATTTATTTCTAGAATATACAAAGAACTCTATAAATGTAGCAGTAAGAAAACATGTTCCAAATACAAAATAAAAAAAAAGTCTTAAACAGATATTTCTACCAAAGGTAACATTAAAAAGTGGCAAATGGGTACCTGGTAACAGGTTCACCATCACCAGCTTTTAGGGAAATGCAAAGTAAAACAAGAATGATGTAACATTCCACACCTATCACAGTGGCTAAAATACAGAATCTTCAGAACAGGTGGTTTTCCAAAATGGTCCAGTTACTCCAGAGATGTCTTGGTGCTTAGCCTAGAGAATGGACTTATATTCACATAAAAATGTGTTCATAAGTGTAGGCAGAGTTTTTCATTGGGATTACTATTAGCTCTGGCCAGCTGCTCCCAAATAATTACTCAGAGACTTATTATTAATTATAAATTATTGGCCAATAGCTCAGACTCACTACTAGCTCTTAGAATTTAAATTAAATTGTTTCTATTCATCTATGTGCTGCCCTGAGGCTCATAGCTTTTACTTCTTCTGCATGTCCTGCTTCCTTTCTGTCTAGCTGTGACTGCTTTGACTCTGCCTTTCTTCCCAGCATTCTCTCTGCCTGCAAAATTTTGCCTAGCTATCAGGCAATCAGCTTTTTATTAACAATGAGAATAACACATTTTTACAGTGTATAGAAGGATTATTACATAGCACATAAATGTTCATTACAACTTTATTAATAATAGAATAACACAAAAAAGCCTATGATAAAAGTTTTCCATAGGTGACTGAATGAACAAGTTTCAGTAAGTCATACAGCGAAATATATTTGAAATTAAAAAGAAAGAACTACTGTTGCACATGCCAACTCTGGTGAGACAGGCACATGCCTGTGATTCTGTACTCAGGAGACTGAGAGAGCTTGAGGTGTGTGAGCTGCATATTAAAGACCCTATTTCAGAAACAATCAAACAAAAACTTGAGTGAACTACAGGGCATTTTGTTGAGTGCAAAAAATACCCTCAAAATATTAAATATTCTGATAATCTTTTCTCTTTATAGTCTGGAAGTGTTAATAATGTTTGGCAGGGGTTAGGACTCAGCAAGGATGTACTATTAGATATTGTGAGGGAGTGCTTTGGTGTGTGATTGGATAGATCTAATACACACAAAAGGGGGGAGGGAGGGAATAAGGGAGGAAGAGGAGGAGAGAGAGAGCCCTAAATAAGGTCTATAGCTGAATTAGAATATATACTGTCATTTTCCTGCTTTTGATGGTGTGGTGTTGTGTTAAATTTCCATGGGGAGCCTGGTAAGCAGAACATGAGAACTTCCTCCTGTACTATTTTGTAACTTCTTGTGAGCCTTAAACTGTTTCGAATTAAGACATATAAATATGCCATGGGATATTTTATGCACTGTGTGAAGATATATTGCTGTGACTGGTGTAATAAAAAGCTGAACGGCCAATAGCTAGGCAGGAGGTACAGGTGGGACTTACGGGCAGAGAGAGGAAGTAAACGAATCTAAGTATGCGGGAGACAGACACGGAAGAAGCAAGATGGGTGGCGACGAAAGGAAGAGTGGTGGAAATGGGCTATTTAAGTTATAAGAGCTTAAGGAACAAACCTTAGCTAAGGCTGAGCTTTCGTAATTAATAAGTCTCTGTGTCATTATTTGGGAGCTGGGTGGTGGGACAGAGAAAGACTCATTATATAAATATAGGAAGTACTCTTAGGAGGTACATGATTGAGCATTTAGGGTTTCAGTTATGAAGTTCATGTCCCTTTCAAATGTTTGGCAAAAATAGTATACGCACACACGTGTGCACACACACACACACACACACACACACACACAGGAGGTAAAGCAGGAGCGACATGAAGCAAATGGCTGTGGATTTAGTCCAGGGTGCACATAGTTTATCGTGTTACAGCTAACTTGCAACTTTTCTCAGGGCTTAATTGTTTTAAAAATAAATTCAGAAAACTGATTAATAGATAGGCAGGTGGATAAAGTAGACAAAAGGAAAATGTCTAAGTTTGGGATTGATCCGGCAGCCTTTGGTGTCTGGGCTCTCCCATTCCTGTCTACCCAACAACAGGAAACCTGTTCATTCTGGAGTCACAGAGGAAGGTCATGCTCACACTGTTGTGATTAGACCTTGAAGAGAAGCATCAGCTCTTGATGGTGTGTAGACGGCTAGCATGGCTACTCAACCTTGGCATTGTTTTTCTTGGAGTAGTTTAACTTAAAAAATAATAGTCATGTGACACGTATTTGCTGTGCTGCACACTCATACACACATACACACACACTCACACACACACACTCACACACACAGTTTAATTTGTTGATTGTCTCGTTGGTTTTCTGTGATATCACTAGGATTTTGGTTTTGTTTTCTTTTCCCTTGTTAAGAACCCTCTAGCTGTGTGAGTCCCATGATGGACTAGTTTATTCATCTACTGATTGTTGTCGTTTTGCTCACAAATTTTTGTTTACACAGTTGTGTTTTTTTATGTGTAGCCTTTCCACATACGTAATTGTTATTTGCTTTTTCATAAGGTGTTTGAGATTTCTTGTTAACCATTGTTTTTTGAGATTAAAAAAATACTTATGTGTATGGATATTTGACCCGAATGCTTACCTAGTAGTGTCCATGAAGGCCAGAAGATGGCATCGGATTTCCTGGACCTGGAGTTACAGATGGTTGTGAGCTGCCATGTGAGTTCTGGAAATTGAATCTAGAAGAGCAGCCAGTGCTCTTAAGCAGTGAGCCATCTCTCCAAGGCCCTAGCCATTATTATTAAAAAGTAAAATTGAAACAAGAATGTGTATATTTATACTTCAGCAGTGCTATGATTATGCTCTCTATTGCTGTGATAAAACACCATGACCAAAGCAACTTGGGAGGAAAGCATTTCCTCTGCTTACCCCTCCAGGTAATATTCGTCACCAAAGGAAGTCAGGGCCAGAACCTAGAGGCAGGAGCTGATGTCGAGTCCATGGAGGGGTTCTGCTTACTGACTTACTTCCCATGGCTTACTCAGTCTGCTTTCATAGCAGAAACCCTTCCCTAGAGGTGGCATCACCCACAGGGAGCTGGGCCCTCCCACAACAATCATGAATCAAAAAAATGCCCTATAGACCACTCTGGTGGGATTTTTTTCTCAATTGAGGGTCCCTTTTCCAAAATAACTGTAGTGTGTGTCAAGGTGACATAAAACTAGCCAGCTCCGGCAGCTTCTTGGGTTTTGTTTTTAAAGATTTATTTATTTATTATGTATACAGAAGAGGGCACCAGATGTCATCACAGATGGTTGTGAGCCACCATGTGGTTGCTAGGAATTGAACTTGGGACCCCTGGAAGAACAGTCAGTGCCCTTAACCCCTGAACCATCCCTCAAGCGTGCTTTTTGGTTTTCATAGCTATCTGTATTCACATGCTCGTTCTCTCACTTCTCTAACCCCCTTCCTCCTCCTTTACAGCATTTTCTCTTTATCTTCTTCTGAGCTCGAGGGTAGGCACCTGAGTTAATGAGCCCCAGGATTAGGGAGGCAAAGGACGCTGGAATCGGTCAGTGTTTGTTCGGTACCTAGGACAGCTCCAAACTCCAGCTGTGGGCGTCTGCCTCCTCCTCCCCCTTCCTTCTCCTCCTTCCTCTCCTGATGGAGTCATACATTTGATTGTCATCCCTGTGGTGGGTGCCTGGTTTTTAGAAGTCACAAAATTGGAATCAGAATGAATTGGGAAAATTCTTTGCTAGTTCTTGGAGAAGAATCTCCCAGTTTGATGCATTGGTTCACTTGGGAAGGAACTGGAGATTCGAGAACTTTCTGTCCTGAGTTTCCTGTGCTTACAAGCTTGTTGTTGCTGGGAAGGAAATATCTTTCATAATAAATATAGATACATTCTGGGAGTAAAAACCCAAGAATTTCAATCTGAGGAGATGAGTGAGGTGGCCCAGCCAATAGACACCTGTGACCAAGCTTGATGATAGAAGCCACATAGTGGAAATTGTTTTCTGACCTCCACATGTGCTCTCTGGTGTATATGTGCATCCCACCCTGCACAAAATAAACATGTAAAAATAGAGTTCTAGTTAGAATAGAAAGCAATTCTGTATTAGTAGCTTTTATGAAGTAGAGGATAGAACAGCACTGTATGAGGGGAGGCACGAAAGGCTTGAGAGGGGATGTCACATGGATATGGGGAGCAGGGGACTCTGGAGGCAGACCGTGGTGTGCCTTGAACACAAAGTTAAAGGATACACCTAACACTTTAGAATTATTTGAGTGTACATGTGTAGATCAGGCTGGCTTCAAAATGACAGCAACCTGCCTAGTAGTAGAATTATAATTGTATGTCACCATGCCTGGCATTTGTGGTTTTGGGATTTTTTTTTTTTTTTTGAGGCAAGGTCTCACTTTGTAGCCCAAGCTGGATTGGTACTCACTGTATTGCCCACTTAGGCCTTGATCTCATGGCAGTTCTTCTGCCTTGGCCTTTGAAATGCTGTAATTACAGATGTATGTAAATATATTTGACAGTATCTTATGCTTTCTTGACATGAGCAATCTTCTGTCTCCTCATCCTAAGAGGCAAAGCAAAATCATCTTCCTTCTTTCCTCTTAAAATCATTCGTTAGCATACGAAGTAATGGGTCTCACATTTCCCATATGTGTCATTGTACTTTCAGTTTGTTTCTGTTTCCTGTTGCCTTCCCCTGTGTCCTGTGTCCCCAGCACTGGTTCCCTTACCTCCTCAGACAGTCCCCTTCTGCTTTGCCATGTACATTCCATTTTCTCATTTTCTTCTCTTAAGAAGAAGTTCAGTCTGTCATCTTGGTGGGAGCATGGTAGCATGCAAGCAGATGTGGTGCTGAAGTGGAGCTGAGAGTCCTACATCTCGAGGGCAACTGGAAGTCAACTGAGGCACTGGGCAGCATCCTGAGCAAGGAGACCTCAGAGCCCACCTCCACAGTAACACACCTCCTCCAACAAGGCCACACCTACTTCAACAGTGACACACCTCCTAATAGTGCCACTCCCAATGAGATGATAGGGCCAATTACATTAAAACTACCACATACTGGGGCTGGAGAGATGGTTCGGTGGTTAAGAACACTGGCTGCCCTTTCAGAGATTCTGAGTTCAATTCCCAGCAACCACATGGCAGCTCACAACTGTGTGTATCTCCAGTTTCAGGGCATCTGACACCAACATACATTCAGGCAAAATACAAATGTACATTAAAAATAAATTTTAAAAAACCTACCACACACAATATGTTAATTTTAAAATTAGGGTCTGTATATGAGAAAAGGTGATATTTTTAAATTTTTCATTATTATTTATGTGTACACATGTGCATGTAATGTACATGTGCTTGAGATTAGAGACCTGCCTTGGAGCTGGGGTTTCAAACAGTTGTGAGCTGCCTGATGTGGGTACTGGGAATTTAACCCAGGTCCTTTTCAAGAACAATACACGTTCCTAACCACTGAGCCATCTGTCCAGCCCCAAAATGTGCTGTTTTCTTTCTGAGTCTGGCTTATTTTGCTCCACATAATCATCTTCAGTTGTATTGACTCTCCTGTTTGTCATAATTTTATTTTTCTTTATGGATGAATAAAGTTCTGTTGTGGATATACACCACATTGTCTTATCTGTTTATCTGTTAGCATCTGGGTTGGTTCCATTTCCCAGCTGTGTGAATAGACGCAGTGTTCATAGATGTGAGGCTGTCTGTGCTAAGCTGACTTTAGCTCAGAGTCAGAGGTAGGTAACATGCTGTTCTGTGGTAGACCAGGGACTGAGATGAATATCAGGGTTAACATCGGAGGAGAGGGATTGCTTTGCAGTTAAGATCACTTCCTGTTCTTCTAGAGGACCAGAACTTGATTCCCAGCACCCATGTCAGGTGGCTCCCCTGGATATAACTCCAGCTCTAGGGAGACCAGTTGTAGCCCGGTGATCTTTTCTGGACTTTATTCCTGTACCTGCATTTATATGCACATACCCACACACTGACATACACATAAATAAAAATTAACAAAAATATATTTTGAGATAGAGTCTCACTGTGTAACCCTGGCTAGCCTGGTACTTGGTATTTAGACCAAGCTGGCCCTGACCTCACAGAGACCCACCCACGTGTACCTCAAACATAAAAATGAATCTTAAAAAGATTAATATATGAACAAAGCAATCTGCAGAGGAAGGAAGACTGAACACTGTTCTTTACCTCAATTCATCTAACAAACAAAGCCTGTGCACACACAAACAAAACTTTCATGAAACACTAAGGAAAAACAGAACTATAAAGGTCTGATAAAAGGCTGTGTGCCATGTAGCTGGATCTTTTTTTGGGTTATTTTCTTAGTCTGCTAGCTACTTTCATTCATGCAAATGCTTTTCCTCTTAATAATCTGTCTGTCTCTATTTCTGTTTCTAATCATCAGGAAAAGCCCAGAGGCAAAGCAAAATCAGATTAAAAAAAAAGTAAAAGGGCCTGCAGGATGGCCAGAGAGTAAAGCAGTTTCTTAATAAAATGGCGGCCTGAATTGGAGCCTTGGAATATACAGTGGAAGAGAACCAACTCCCAAAAGTTGCCCTCTGACCCACGTGTGTGTACTATGACACACATGTACATGCGTTAGAACACACACACATACATAGAGATAGAGATAATAATAAATAAAATTTAATTTTTTGTAAGAGATTTGGTTTATGTACTTATGTATATGTCTGTGTGCATGTTTGCCACATATATTTGAATGACTTCAGAGTCAGAAGAGAGCATCTGATCCCCTGGAGCTGGAGTTATATGGATGCTAGGAACCAAACTCTGGTACTCTAGATAGCAGGAAGTACTCTTAACCTCTGAGCCATTTCTCCAGCTCCATAAATAACTTTTTTTTTTTTTTTTTTTTTTGGTTTTCTGACAAGATTTCTCTATATAACAGTTCTGGCTGTCCTGGAACAGCCTATAGACCAGGCTGGTCTCCAGTTCACAGAGGTTCATCTGCCTTGGCCTCCCAAGTGCTGGGATTAAAGGTGTACACCATCACTGCCCAGCATAACTTTTGGGTTTTTTGTTGTTGTTGTTTTTTTTTTTTTTTTTTTTTTATCCTCCCCACTCCCCTGTTGTTGTTTTTTTAAAAGATTTATTTATTATGTGTACAGTATACAGAAGAGGATATCAGATGTCATTATAGATGGTTGTGAGCCATCATGTGGTTTCTGGGAATTGAACTCAGGTCCTCTGGAAGAACAGTCAGCATTCCTAACCTCTGAACCATCTCTTCAGCCCCCATAACTTTTTTTTTTAATTTTTTTATTTGCCTTGGTGTTTGCCTGGAACTGGGAACTGGAACTACAGACAGTTGTGAGCTGTCATGTCAGTGCTGGGAATTGAACCCAGGTTCTCTGGAAGAGCAGTCAGCGCTCTTAACCGCTGAGCCATTTCTCCAGGCCCCTTTTGTTTTTTAAGAAAGGGAAAATAGTGTGGAAAAGTGGATAAGTGGTTAAGAGCACTGTCTGCTCTTCCAGAGGTCCTAAATTCAATTCCCAGCACCCACACGGTGACTCACAACCATCTATAATGAGATCTGGTGCCCTCCTCTGGCCTGTAGGCATACATCATACATGTGGTCAGAACACTATATATAATAAATAAATCTTAAATTTTTTTTAAAAAATAGCTTACTAGGTAAAGGCAGGTGATTGACTTTAGTTCAGTTGCCAGGCCTGCCCTCAGATGTAGAAAGAGGATCTATTGCAGACAGTTGTTCTCTGACCCCCATACACATTGTAATCCCTCCACTAAAAACATGTAAAAATATTGTTTGACTTTCCCTTCAAAAACAAAAAACAGTGAGGAAAACCTCACAGAACTCAAGGACATGTGAAAGGTAATAATAAAAACAGAGATCGGACTAGTAAGATTGCCTAGTGGGTAACACGTTTGCTTCATAAGCCTCATGACCCAAGTTTGATCTCGGGAACCGGGTAAAGGTGGAGGATAGCACCAACCTCTTCAGGTTGGTCCCTGATGAATGCATGACACTCAGGTGTCCTGCTACTAATGGTTACTATTACTACAGTAATTATTATTAGCACAGTAGTAATAATGTTTTTAAAACCAGGAAAAAATGAAGTAAAAGCAATACTAATACTGTATTAAAAATTAAAAAAAGTGGACGGTAAACACCACAGTTAAAAAACATACAGGTTGTGTTGAAACAGTTTTTTTCTTGTTGTTGTTTTTCCTGGGCCCTGAGCTTTGATGGTTCTGAGACTGGCAGTTATTTGCACAGATGTACGGAGCATCATTTGGACCCGTGGATTCTGAATGGTCTTTTTTTTTTTTTTTAAAAAAAAACTTTATTTATTATTTATTTATTTATTTATTTGCCTTGGTGTTTGCCTGGAACTGGAACTACAGACAGTTGTTAGCTGCCATGTGGGTGCTGGGAATTGAACCCGGGTCCTCTGGAAGAGCAGACGGTGCTCCCAACCGCTGAGCCATCTCTCCAGCCCCCAGAATGGTCTTTGCGGTGCTTTCTGCCGTTGCTGAGTCTGATGTCCATCAGAACTGGTCTGCTGTGGCAGTTTTTCTTCTCTGCGTACCAAAGGCCCTTTCTCATCTTTACCTAATTTTGCAGCCTATGAGATAAGCAGATTGGCTTTCTGTTGTGGCAGTCCTCAGAATGTAGCTCTTGGAGTAGCTAATCCTCTGCTGGGGGAGGAAGGGTCTGGAGGGGTCTGGAAGTGTGGGAGCCAACCATAGCACTGAGATTGTGCAGGTGGAGACCTGCAGGGGATGTAACTGTAGGCATCAAGGATGCTCTTGGAGCCACTTGACGACCTCAGACTGAGCGCACTCACACTCCAGGGCTCATCTCAGTTGGTGAGACTACTCCACTGAGGCTGGGGCATTTCCCTGTGTACCGCCAGCCCGAGTCAAGCTTCCTGCCCACTATTTCCCTTTGCTTGTCAGTGTCTGGTCCTCTGGGTTTTCAGCACTGCCTCCCAGGGTCTTCGGCGTTCAGGAGCTGTGGCAGTTCATATTGATGCCTCTAATGCATGATTTGTCTCTGTTCTCAGGCACCCAAGGGGCTCAAGTTTAAGAATAGGTTCTATTCCAAGATGGTGCCTAGCCTACTTTCCTCAAGTCTCATAGTGTGACAAAATGAGGTTTCTTTCCACCTCTGACCTCCCTGCCACAGTAATTCCTGCCCCACAAAGCCCACACTGGGTTCAAGGCCCTTGAGGGCTGAGTGCTTTCCTTGAGGGTAGGCCTCTATCTGCTTTCTTGGCTCCCACAGAGAACTACCTTCTTATTCAGAAGCTATGAAATATGTTAAGAGGTGGCTTAGGTAGTATCTTGTGTTTGTCTTCACCACAACAAACAAACAAACAAACAAACAGTGAAAGCTTGGTGACGTGTCTGATGTGGCACAGCTAGAAAATCCGGGTCTGGGTCTTAGATTTTTTTCTAACTCCAAGCAGGGATTCTTTGTAAACACCGTGTCCCTGCTGTGTGGTAAAGTTTATAAGCTATCCATTCTAAGTGTGCCAGCGAGTGGTATTGCTTACAGCTGCACTGTTGTGTGGGCACCACCTCTTTCTTGTTTCTAAAGCTTCTCCATCATCCCAAACAGGAACTCCTGACTTGCTGAGCAGGACCTTTATTCTGTTTCCACCTCCTGGACACTTCTGCTTCCCATATCTGTGAATTTGACTGTTAGAGTGTCTCTTCTACAATCATATGTATAGAGTCATATGTGGATAATATTTGTCTTTGTGTCTGATTCTCTTCACTTACAATGTATTAAAGTCTGCCTTACTTTTCTGTTGCTGTGACAGAACACATGGCCAAGGTGACCAATGAGAGAAAACATCTAATTGTGCTTATAGCTTCAGAGGTTTGGAGTCCTGATGGTGGGTTTCAGGCATCGTGACAGAACAGCTGAGAGCTCATATCTGGATCCAAAAGCTGGAGTAGGGCAAGAACACAAGGGGAATGGAGCAAGCCTTTTGAAACCTCAGAGCTTACCCCAGTGGCACACCTCCGTCATCAAGGCCACTCCTCTCGATCCTTCCCAATACTTCCACCAACTGGGGACCAAGTATTGAAAAATAGGAGCCTATTGAAGCTGTTCCCATTTAAACAACCTCAAAGTCCAACCTCAAGGTCTATCCCATTGCAGCATTTGTGAGGACTTTATTTCTCTTTGGAACCTTGTAGGGTCTTGTGATTACAAATGAGATCGTAAACAACCTTTCCAATTGGAGAAATCTCATGCCCAGCAGCTCATATGGCATGGGGCTAGGGATCAAAATTTCTCCTTGTTCTCTTCATTGTAATAGGTCATTGTCTCTGATGATTGGCTGTTATGTCAGCATAGTAATATTCTGCTTGATGGCACCTTTCTGTATGATCTGGCACTTGTAACCAGCAGCTTCATGCTCTATAAGAAGCGGCCTCCAGACTTTTGTTAGTTCTGTTTATATCGTTTTAGTGACAGGCTGTCTTCTTTCTTGGTACAGTGGAAGACCTGCAAGAGATTTTGCTTCTATTTTCTGATTGCCTTTTCATGTCACTAACCCAAAAAAGCTACCTGTTTATGTGGCAGTTAGCTGGCCTTTGGCTCTTATAGGTGGAAAGTCACATGCTACTGACTCCTTTTCTCATGGTAAAGACCCACCTCTCTGAGGAAAGTTCATGGTAGGCAGGCATACAGACAGTGATTAGCATCATCTCTGTACATCAGTTGCCCCATGCCATTGATTGCTCTTTGGTCCTGTGGCCTTCACCTGCTTCTGGGCCATCACAAATCAGGGAGCAAAGACATCAAATCTGAGCTGATATGTATCACAGAGGTATTTTTGAACATACTTTTAGATTATACAAATTACTGCCATATGGTCATGCATAGTTTGGAGTTGCTTAGAATATGCTCCTTACATCAGCTGTCTACTGGGTTTCCAAATAAGATTGTTTCTCTGAGACAAAAATGTCAATTTTCAGTTCTTTTGCCAAATCTGCAGTAACAGGAAGACATAAGAACACAAGGCCCACTGATTAGCAAATCAAATTCCAGTACATGCACTTGTATACACATGTACACACCTGAACATGTATTCACACATACATGCACAATCTCTGAGCAAAAGCTACTACTTTGTACAACAAATATATATAAAAAATTACCACCTCTTACATTCTAAACTGACTCATGAAGAAATAGAAAATCTAAATACACCTGCACTAAACAATAGGTTTCATCAATAATCAAGGACCTTCTAGAAAAGAAAATATAAAGAACATATTATTTATTGGCGAATTCTATAAATGCTTAAAGGGAAATCAACAGTATCTTAAGACTCTTGGAAAATAAACTGAAAAAGAGAACGTGTTCTGACTCATTAGATGAGGCCAGAATTCAGTATCCTGAGTCAGACAAAGATATCTCTCAAAGACAGCTACAGATTGATACCCATTCTGCATACAGATGCAAAAGTCCTCAACAGTAGCAAGCTAAATCAAGCTGCCTACTAGAGAACATTATGTAGTGATCAAATGGGACCTAGCCCATTAATTAAGTGGTGGGTCAACCAATGTGATATACCAAATTAGTAAAAGACACAGCTCATGCATGGTCATTCAGTAGACACAGAAAAACACTTTTAGAGAATCTAGCACCTTTCCATAATAAAAACACTGACATAGGAAAAGGAGGACACGTCTTTGATTTGTGAAGGACATCTACAAAGAAAGGAAATGTGATGTACAAGTTACTGGAAGCCTGCAAGCTGCCTGCTTCCGAGGCACCATGGGAAGCTCTGTAGATGAAACGGGAAGGCGTGTAGGAGGCAAGGGCAGTCTGGTTATCAGCACCAACGTTGACTCCTGTGTCTGGTGCTGTAGCATTGAGGGCATACCATTGCCTAAAGTCACAGCCCTGTCACAGCAGCTGCCTCTCTTTCCATGTGATTTCACAGCCAAGCCTGAACCCCGGGGCTTCCACAGGGAGTTCTTTACAAACTTTTTTTTCTTTCTTAATGTCAGTACTAACTCCTGAAAGTTGTCCTCTGATTTCTTTCTCTTTTTTGTAATTTATTTTTCTTTCATGCTTATTGGTGTTTTGCATGTTTATCTGTGAGGGTTTCAGAAGTCCTAGAACTGGAGTTAAAGACAGGTGTAAGCTGCCATGTGAATGCTGGAAATGAACCTGGTCCTCAGGAAGAACAGTCAGTGCTCATAACAGCCATACCCCAGCCCCTCATTACCCCCTTTTATAACCTTAGTGGAAAGTATCTTTACACAGAATGGGACACAGTCAGCAAGCTGGTGACGGCACTTGGAATCACCGTACATGTCTTCGTACCAACTGATTGTAGTGGCAACCTGTATCAACTGCAGTATCCATTTTCTGTTTATATTTAATAGCCAATCTGGCTGCTACAGATATTTTTATGAGGTTGGCCTACTTCAAGACCCAGCACTTGGAGACTGACTGTTAGCACACAATTACTCCATCAAGGTTTCGTTGGCACCAGCCTGACCACATTACTGGCTACTTATTTTTAGATTTAAATTTTGATTTTTTTTATGTATTTCTTAGAGTCTCACTATGTCCTAGGTGGCCTGGAACACATTATATATACCAACTTTGAACTTAGATATCTGTCTGCCTTTGCCTCCTAAGTGCTGAGATTAAAGGTATGCCCCTCCAGGCCAACTTCCTGGTTGATGAAATTGAGAAGCACAGCTGGTCTTCTGTATGTAGCTCTACACATGGATGAAGGACTGACAGGGGCTGTGGGGTTGTGTTCATCTGGACAGTGACCATTGTTATAGGTGCCATACAGTGACATTTCAGCTGGGCCATTTCATCTTGATGATCTTTGCGGTAATAATGGTTCAGGGGCTGTGGTGGTTGTGTTCATCTGGACAGTGACCATTGTTATAGGTGCCATACAGTGACGAATTCAGCTGGGCCATTTCATCTTGATGATCTTTGTGGTAATAATGGTTCTCTAGGTTTACATCTTTGACTGTGCTTGCAAGAGGACTGTGAGAGTGTCTCAGCACACTTCTGGACCTAGGTGGAACTGGGATTCTATAATGAGTTTTCTGAAACTCGTCAGTGTGCTTGGTACCTCTGTGACCGGCTGAACTCTGTTACTGGTCTGTTATTATAAGATGTGTATTTCCCATTATTGACTTGCTGCTTATGAGTCAAACATCCTGACTCATAAAAATGTGTCCCGGTCCACATTTTTAGCAACAATATGTTAACAAGTATTTTCTTTCATCTTCACCTACTACAAACAAGCTCAGTCACCACCCTCATCTCATCTGGGATCAAATTAGACTTGATTATGGCCCCACATAGTGCCTGTGACACCAACAGTAGGTTAAGCCAGGCTGAGTCATAAGCATGGAGTTTACTCATCCCTGAAAACCTTTAAGAGTTACAAATCCCATTTGCTCTCCAAAACTGCCTCTCATGTTAGGACCTTTATCACGATATCCGTGGCTACTGTCTGTCTCATGTTCTCCCACTTCAAGGTTCCATCATGGCTGCCCTGGGTTACAAGACTTTATTTTATTTTTTTATTTTTTTTTGAGATAGGCTCTTACTATGTAGCCTGGGCTGGGCCTGAACCATTGTATAGACCAGGCTGGTGTCAGTTTCTTTCTTCAAACCTCCCTTCCTTTGTCATTCCCGACACTCATGGTACAGAAGTTCTGGCCTATGAGAAAGTTTTCCTTCTTGCTTAATTCAACTTTGCCATGGACGTCATCATGTATTCCCCCAGGGAGAGGGAGCTGGGACCCTCTTCAGATAGAGCTGCTGCAGGTGCAGTGAGAATCTCCGTGAACTGCCTCTTGCCTGTGGTTTAGAAAGGAAGCTGCAGCGGAAGCCAGTGTCTTCTAAGGACTGAAAGGCAGTCTCCATGCTGACCTTCATCACAATCCACTTTGGTTTTGAAAGTAGGAGTGGAGTTGTTGCAGTGGATTTCAGAATAGTTTCTGGAATGTGTGTTTAGACTGTGTGAACTAGACTTTAAAAGACTTTACAGCACTCCATGAGATGGAATTGATACTTGGGTGACCCAGAAGCTAGATAGCCCGGAGACCCAGGTAAAACCAAATATTACTGGTCACAGAAAGAAAAAACATAGAGATGGAATGACTCCCAATGATGTTCTGATAAACTCATAGATCTTGCTATATTCAGTTATCATAGAGACACTTCCTCCTGTAGCAGATGGGAACAGATGCAGAGACACAAAGTGTGGGGTGGAGGCTTGGAACACACTCAGTTTTTACTGGGATGTCTCCAGCAAATCCCTCCCTCATAGCTGAGGGGATCTGTGGAAGAGGAGACACCAGGGGCATGAGAGCCAGAGGGATGGAGGGCACCATAACAAGGCCTCTGAGTTAGCTGAGCAGGACTCTGTGAATCGCAGAGACTGGGACAGAAGGCACGGGCCTACACAGGTCTGCACCTGCATACAGAGTTTAGCTTTCACTACAGTATTTTTATGAGACTCCTGAGTGTGCGAACAAGTGGATCTCTGATTCTTGTGCCTGCTCTTGGGGCTCTTTTTCTTCTGTTGGTTTGCCTTAGCCAACTTTGATATAATGGTTTTTGTTTTATTATATTTTATTTTGTTGTGTTTTGTTGTTATCTCTTAGAAATTCTTTTCTAATGAGATGCAGAAAGGGAGTGGTTCTGGGTGGAGGAGAAACTGGAATCAAGACATATGGTATGAGAAAAGAATTCATTTTCAATAACAAGGACAGTGAAAGATTTTGTGTAGTTGGGTAGAAATAAATTTGAGTCCCCAGCTTCATGGTGGCATTTGGATGTTAAAGGCAAAGATGATCCAGAGTTCAAGTCCAACCTTGGCTATATAGACAGTTTGAGGCCAGTATGGGCTACACAAGATCCTATCTCAATTAAAGAAAATTTGTTTTTCTGTCACTTCTGTAACTGGAGGCAAGTCCAATTGAAGCAGCTTTTTGTGTAAGTATTTGGCCTTGGGTTGCCTTGCTCATCTTTAGTTGCTTGAATATGAGGTAAGGAGGCACTCGTTGCTTTACAGCAGGGTTATGAAATGGAATCCTTTTGCAACCTTGTGATGTGGTGCAGTAGGGGGGTAAGAGGTGGGAGCTTTGGGCAAAACAAATGTCATGGAGTCTTGGTAGAGAGGAAACACGCCTCACCTCTCTTTTTTTTTAAATTTATTTATTTATTTATTTATTTATTTATTTATTTATTATGCATACAGTTTTACAGAAGAGGGCGCCAGACCTCATCATAGATGGTTGTGAGCCACCATGTGGTTTTGCTGGGAATTGAACTCAGGACCTCTGGAAGAACAGTCAGTGCTCTTAACCTCTGAGCCATCTCTCCAGCCCCCTCACCTCTCTTTTGAGAGTCTTTGTTTCCCGAATAATATACAGTGGTGGGAAACGGGCAAGGAAAACCTACTTAAAGGAGGAAGAGTTGGAACCTGGTGACTCTGGTGGTGGCGGTGGTGTGATGGTGGTGATGACTCTGGGATGGTAGTGGATGGTGATGATGGTTATGATGGTGGTGGTGATGGTTACTCTGGGATGGTAGTGATGGTGGTGGTGGTGACTCTGGGATGGTGGTGATGCTTATGATGGTGGTGATGGTGATGGTGGTCAGGTACAGAGTTCTAGCTGAAAATCTGCTAAGACTGGAAACCTCTCAGTTATCCATCACTCCCAACCCAAGAAACCATGACCAAACATGTGAAGGTAACTGTGGGGTCCAGTGTAGAATATTACTGGAACCCAGAGCAGGAAGGCCCCTCAGTAGGGTCAGGGTTGTATTCTGGGGGCACTTTCTCTTCTTCTTCTTCTTCCCTTTTTCCTTTGTTTTTTCCCTCCCCCTGCCCCCACTCCTTTCCCTATCATCAGGGTCTTAAGTAGGCTGGTCTCAAACTCACAATGGAGCTGAGGCTGGCATTGAACTCCACCCTCCACCTCCCCAGTGCCGGGCTTCCAGGCCTCACTGCATCCCATCAGGGAGAGTCTTTAGCAGCTGCACATGGGCTTGGGGGATGCAGTCACTTCTGTGTACTTCTCATAAGGCACACCAGACTCACGCACATGCTCTCTAATGAACAGAAATATGTCTTTATTCTCTGTCCTTGAAACACTTGGAAGTGAAACCAGCCCTTTTGGACTGAGGAACCAGGGATGTTAGACAACCCCAGGTGAGGGGAAAATGACACCAGACTCTGCAGAATCTCCACCTGTGTGCTCAGGTTGGCTGCGTTTTACAAGTGATCTCATGTGTGTCCCAGGATGAATTGTCCCAGATCAATTCAGGTTAAAGCTGGTTACATAAATGAAAACTGGGCTTCTGAGAAACTAATCACTGCTTTATATCCTCCCTCAGAATTCCTTTGCAGTCTCTTCAGAGACCAAGACTAAGACAGAGGAAAACAGGAACCAGAAGTGACTGGTGGGGCCTTCATCCTTCACCCTGAGGACCCCTCTGTAGTTCTCCATGTGTTGGGATTTTCACTGAAACACAACTGTGCCCCTTCCCACCCAGCCCAGTCCATTCCTTCTCTGTTGTGGCCCCCCACGCTTCACTGGTGGCTGCACAATTCTCAGTGCTCTGCAGTGATTGCCTAGCGGTATTTTCTACTGCTCACATAAATTCTTTCTTTCTTTTTAAAATTGAGACAGGATTTCCTATAGTCCAAGCTGGCCTTGAACTCGATGTAGAGCTGGGGATGGCTTGAGCTCTGGCTCTCCTGCTTGTCCTCTCTCAGTGCTGAGGTTACAGGTGTGCACTGCCTTGTCCACTGAGCACATACATTTATTTCATTTTTAAAATAGTCATTTATTTTATTTTATTTATTTTATGTGTGAGTGTTTTGTCCTATGTATGAAGAGGGGTTCCAATCCTCAGAGTTAAGGTTGTTAGTGAGTCACAGTGTGCTGCTAACTGAACCCACATCCCCTGGAAGACCAACAAGTGCTCTTAACCTCTGAGCCGTCTCTCTATCCCCACATAAATTTATTTTAGTTTTTTGAGACAGAGGCTCTTTGTGTTCTGGCTGCCTGGAACTCACTGTACAGATCAGGGTAGCCTCAAATCTGCCTGCCTCTACCTCCCAGTGCTGGAATTAAACACATTTTAAAAAATATTTGTTATGTATACAGCATACAGAAGAGAGTACCAGATCTCATAGATGGTTGTGAGCCACCATGTGGGTGCTGGGAATTGAACTCAGGTCCTCTGGAAGATCAGTCAGTGCTCTTAACCGCTGAGCCCTCTCTCCAGCCCCCCAAAGAACACATTTTTAAAAGAAATTAATTAGAATGTTTATTCCTCCTTTAGGAGTTTATGATTAATGATTTGGGACTTTTAAAGCATTTCCTGGAAATGCAGGCAGTCTGGGCCTGATTCAAAAGTTTATCTTTCTATTTTTTTTTTTTTTTTTTTTTTTTTTAACTTTATTTATTTATTTGCCTTGGTGTTTGCCTGGAACTGGAACTACAGACAGTTGTTAGCTGCCATGTGGGTGCTGGGAATCGAACCCGGGTCCTCTGGAAGAGCAGACGGTGCTCTTAACCGCTGAGCCATCTCTCCAGCCCCCTCTTTCTATTTTTTCAATAACAACAACCTAATATTTGCCTTCTAAGCCCAGGGTTTTTAAAATTCTTTCTCAGTTCCAGGCAGGTTTCAGTATATTGAGGTAGTACTAAATTTGTAGGAGACTTGCATTAGAATGGCAATGAAAAGTAATTGAAAACATGTTCATGCAAGTGCCTGGCTCCATAGCTGGCCCTTATTAAGTACTCAGAAAATATGGCTTTTTAAAAAACTTTTTATTTATTTGCCTTGGTGTCTGCCTGGAACTGGAACTACAGACAGTTGTGAGCTGCCATGTGGGTGCTGGGAATTGAACCCCGGTCCTCTGGAAGAGTAGTCAGTGCTCTTAACTGCTGAGCCATCTCTCCAGCCCCTAAAAATATGGCTCTTAACAGTATCAGTAAGTCAAGGACTGGAGAGATGGCTCAGAGGTTAAGAGCACTGACATTTCTTTCAGAGGTCCTGGGTTCAGTTCCCAGCAACCACATGGTGGCTCACAACTGTCCGTTTCTCCAGTTCTAGGAGATCTGAACCCTCACATAGACATACCTGCAGGCAAAATACCTATGTACATAAAATAAAAATAAATAAATAAATAAAGGCTGGAGAGATGGCTCAGCAGTTAAGAGCACTGACTGTTCTTCTGGAGGACCTGAGTTTGATTCCCAGCATCCACATGGCAGCTAACAACTGTCTGTAGTTCCAAAATCTGACACTCTTACACAGTTATACATGCAGGCAAAGCACCAATTCACATAAAAAATTTAAAAAAATATTAAAAAAAATAATATCAGTAAGTCAAATCAGGCCCTGCAGACTATTTCAACAGTTTAAAAACCAGGAAATTATATTTTAAAACTCTATAGTTTTAGGAAAAACACATACAAGCTGCTAACTCATTACCAGAGACATTAAAGAAAGTCAGGGGAAATCCTGGCTGACGAGATTAGGGTTCTGGAAGAGTCAGGAGCTGAACGGTTTGCTGAAGATGTAAGCGACAGTGATAAGAGAGTTGGGAGCACTGAGAGCTGCTGGCTCTTGACTGGGGTTGAGCCTAGGGCTGTCCTTGGGGCAAGAAATTTAGGTTTCTCTTAGGGTTACCCAATGAGGCACTCTTATGACCCAAGTTGGTGTATAGTTGGTCAATGCCACTAGGGGTCAGTATGGACCAACAGCTTGTGCATTGCTTAACTCCAGTTTCTAAGGTTCAATTTTGAGCCAAGAGCTGCATGCTTGTAATGGAGGTTGTGGTGACAGATTAATAACAGCTCCACCTTGTGTGATGAGTGTCAGAGTGATGCACTTGGAGGACCTGATGCTGAGGAGCTGAAGTTTATTACTCATTTAAAAAAAAAATCTATTTATTTATTTTTTTAAATTTTTGAGATGAAATCTCACTATGTAGCACTGATTGGTCTAAAACTTGCTATGCTGAGTAGATGGCATTGAACTCACAGAGATCTGCCTGTCTTAAGTGCTTCTTAAGTGCTGGGATGAAGGACATGAGACACTATGCCCCACTTCCTTTTTAAAATCTTTATGAGTGTGTATGTGTCTGAGTGTGAGCACATACCTGCCATAGGATGCACGTAGAGATCAGAGACAATTTTGGGTATTGGTCCCTTCATCCCAGCTTGTCTGAGATGGGCTCTCTTGTCCTTAGCGCACATACCAGGCCCAGTGGCTCACAAGCCTCCCATCTTTCTGTAGAAATCCTGGAATTATAGATGTGCATGACTGCATATGGGTCCATGTCCTTAGGCTTGTAGAAGAAACACTTCGCCTACTAAGCTTTCTCTCCATCCTGGATGATGTCTTTTAAAAAACCACTAGTGGGGGCTGGAGAGATGGCTCAGCGGTTAAGAGCACCGTCTGCTCTTCCAGAGGATCTGAGTTCGATTCCCAGCACCCACATGGCAGCTCACAACTGTCTGTAGTTCCAGTTCTGGGCAAACAAATGAAAAAAAAAAAAAAAAAAAACCGGTTAAAAATAAATAAATAAAAAACCACTAGTGAACTTATTTATGTTCCTTGCTTAATATCTCTTTGATTCAAGTATTGCTATTATTATTCTCACTTAACAAGTAATTTTACCACCTGGTTTCTAATTTTTTTTTTTTTTTTTCACCTGGTTTCTAATTATTGCACCCTTCCACCCAATGACTCTGGCATCATCTGTGCTTCACTGGCTACTGGTTAACTCACTGTAGTGTGACGGAATGGAAGGGCCATCCAGGTCAGTACTTGACCAGGTGAGTCCACAAGGCCCCGGTAGTGGCTATGCATCATCACCTTAGCCATCTGTAAAGGCCCCTCCCAGATCAATGGGTTGGGCAGGTTACCACCCACGGTTCCTCAGAGAAATGCTCACCTGTACTCTTTTTCTGCAGGAGCAGCCAAGTGGATCATGGAGTTGGGAGCTCTGCAGTTGGCCTCTAGGACAGAGGGCAACAGATGGGAGGGTGGGGCCTGGGCACCCTGCCAGAACTGCCCCTTTAGTTAATATTTAGTCTTTCTCTTTCTGCCTGGAGACTGAGGTGAGCCCAACCACAGACAATGAAGAAAATCCCAGGGGCTGGAAAAGCTGGTTTCTGATGACGCAGGCAATGTCCCCCACCTGGCTCCTGCAGCAGGTCTTTTGTGTGGTTGTTAAAGACCACATTATTTATCTTCTTGGCAGGATTGTCTCCTAGGAGTCCAGGAGGGTCCAGGTGGGTAAAAAATGCAGAACTTTTGTTTTGTTGTAGACTGATCTCTGAATGATGACTTTCCCCCTTGGAGAGACCCCTCAGGTCTGGATGCCCAGCAACCCTTCTCCCGTTAACACCGCCTCCAACTTGGCTCTCTACTTATTTCTTTAGCGTTTTCATTCCCAAAGAAAGCTTGTCAATTGGGCTCCAGATTCCTTAGCACAGTCCACAGCTGATCAAAATTTCTGCCAACACATCGTTCTTCCTCTCATCATGCATCCTGTTGCTCAGGGCTTCTTTGTGTGAACCACATTGATGTGGGGTGTTTTTCTGTACACTGTGGATGTACTTGATTACCATTTGTTAATAAAGAGGCTGTTTTGGCCTATGGCAAGGCAGCTTGGAGGCAGGTAGGAGAACCAAGCATAGCTAAGGAGGAGGGCGGAGTCACACAGCTCCTGCAAGCTGAGAAAGTACAGGTAAGCCACTAGCCACGTGGCAAGACATACATTAATAAGAAGGGATTGAGTTAAGTTGTAAGAGCTAGTTGTTAATGAGCCTGAGTCACAGGCCAAACAGTTTGTAATTAATATAAGCCTTAGTGTGATTATTTGGATTAGGCAGCTGTGGGCGGGTCCAAACCTTGGGGCTAGACTACACCAGGTTCTTCATAGTCATTAGGACATAATTTCTGGAGCCCAGAGAAACTGAATTTAAAATGTAGCTTCTTAGCTCCGGCCCACAGCTGCTGTGGGCCCTGAGAATCTGCATTTGGATAACTGTACTAATTCTCGAGAAATCTGCTGCTTAAGGACTATCTATCTATTCAAGCAGGATCACAGCTTTCCTGATTCATGAGCAGCCATGCCCCAGTGGATTGGCTTACTTGAGTCTTTCTTTATCTTTCTGAGGAAAGAACTTACCAGACATTATTCTTGCCCATGCCCCACCTCCTGAGAACTATGTCTTTGTTATTATATATCTTTTAAGCAGGGTGTCATTCCACAGTGCAACCTGACCTGTACCTCGCTGCATATCCCACTGTGGCCTCAAACTCGCACTAACCTTCTTGCTTTGCCCTGGGTCACTCAGAATTTTCTACCTTCTAACTGTAATGAGCCATTAAGAGCTCAGTCAGGCACACTTTGTACCTTGTCATGAGGCTGTAGCTCAGAAATGCCAGCCTGCTGGGTTCTGGCCAGCACTTCCTGCTATTAGCTTGCTTACTTCCCCAATACCCAAGCCACCCTGCTTCCTGTGACTGTGATAAATTTGGCTGACTTCATCTCTTTTTTAAGTGAATGTCTGGAGCTCCAGTGGTGAAGCCAGTTAACAAGCAGTACTTATGTAACAGTGGATAGCCTTGGGCTTTGGAGATCGCCCAGTTGGTAAAATGCTTGCACCTAATCTGAGTTCAGATTTAAAAATTTGGGGCAGGACGGTGTGCCCCTGTAATCCCAGCGTTGGAGAGGCAGAGACAGGAAGATCTCTGGGACTTTCTAGTATAACTAACTGTTGCACTTCCAGTCAAGAAAGACTCTGTCAAAGGAGGCAGTTGGCATTCCTGCAGGTGACACCTGAGGCTGTCTTCCAGCCTGCACGTGTGCATGCACCTCCATACAGAAACATGCATCTACATACTTGCACACATTCCCCTTCCCTCTCCCATCCCCACCCCCAGCTGAACACAAGCCCTCATGTGAGTGCCTTGGGCTCTGCACCACCAACCCCCCCCCCCTTCTCAGCTGTTTTCTGAAGACACAATCAAGCTTCTCTCATCCCAACAAGGATCTTCCTGCGGCCATAAGCCAATCTTGGAAGCTCCTTTCATGCCATAGTTTATCAAAAAAGAAGTTTGTTTGCTACTGACTTATCTCAACCTTATTCTGTCCCCTCCAGTTCAGCCATTCCTACCTAAGGCAGTTCTGAGCTGCCTGACATGGAGCTGGGATCTGAACTTACATTCTCTCTCTCTCTCTCTCTCCCTCTCTCTCTCCCTCTCCCTCCCTCCCTCCCTCTCTCCCTCTCTCTGTGTTTTGAGACAGGGTTTTTCTGTGTAGCTTTGGAGCTGTCCTGGAATTCTCTCTGTAAACCAAGCTGGCCTCGAACTCACAGAGATCTTCTGGCCTCTGCTGGGATTAAAGCCACTAATGCTTGCAGGAGGTTCTCAACTTCTGAGCCATTTCTTCAACACTTACATTACATTTTAAATTGACTTACTAGATATTAGGTTTCCATCTGATTTTTTTCATATCTCTTTCAATCCTAATCCCCTGCCTGTCCGTCCCCTCCTCCCCAGCTCTCCTTACTTAAATCTTTCCACCCTTTCTACTATATTTTCCTTCTCTCTGGGGACCCTTCCTCCCCCAGCCTCTCTGCTTTTCTGGCTTCTACAGGTATAAAACAAACAAAACTAGAAATCTGAAGCTAGGATCTGTGTATGAGGAGCACATGTGGTATTTGTGTTTCTGGGCTTGGGTTACCTCAGTTAGCATATATTTTTCCAGTTTCACCCATTCTAAAAATGTCATAATTTTATTTTTCTTTACAGCTCCATAAAATCCCATGTGTATATTACCACATTTTCATTATCTGTTCATCAGTTTGTGAACTTCAGTACTGATTCTAGCTGCAGAGAACAGAACAGTGATGAACGTGGATGAGCAAGTGTCTCTGGTGGAGCATGGAGCCTTTTGGGCATTGGCCATGAGCTGTCCCATTATGCCCATGCTTGTGGTTTGGCTAGAAGGAAACTACTGTTCTCCTACAGAGTTATCAGGGATGCTTCTTGATGTGGAGGATTGCTTGCTAGAGAGACATTCCTTCCTGCTCCTTAGTCCCAGCCATTTCCCCCACACACACACAACCCCCACTGCCTGAGCAGAGCAGCAGACCCAATCCTGAGAGTCAGAGGTTTTCCTTCAGTGTCTTTAAACTGGGCAGAATTGTCTTGGGCTGCACAGGGGATCTGTGGATTCCTTGGAAAGAAAAGCATCCTCAGGGCTGCTTTTGGTAGAAGGATCCCATTGCCTGACTCAGTGGGCTTAAGGGAAATGGAACTTCTTTATTGTTTGTTTTGTTTGTTGTTTTTTGAGACAGAGTCTCACATACCCCAGGGTGGCCTCAGTCTCACTGTATAACTGAAGCTGATCTTAAATTCCTTATGGTGTTTACTGTGTGTTTGAATGCATCTCTCTCTCTCTCTCTCTCTCTCTCTCTCTCTCTCTCTCTCTCTCTCTCTCTCTGTGTGTGTGTGTGTGTGTGTGTGTGTGTGTGTGTTATGAGGAATTGAACCTAGAGTCTGAGAAAGCACTCTCCTACTGAACTATATCCCCTCTCTATCCCAGCCTTTATTATGGTGAAATTTAAACAATTTCTCAAGGGAACAGAATTGTACAGTGAAACTCTCACCAGTGAATGAGAAAAAGTCACCAGTTTTATTGGACAAGAACTGAGCAAACTTGGGACCCCAGTGTGCTTGCTCCCCTGGTTTGGGTCAGGCCACACACTTTGTGCCAAAAGAAATTGCCTTGCCAGGTTACTGTCACCTTGTTCGTGTGTCTTTTGCAACACAAAAGATACTCTTTCCCAACAGAAATGCTTTCCGTTTACCTCACTGCTCCATAGGTGGAGGCAGGAGATCAGCAGTTTGAGGTCATTCTTAGTTACATTTCAAGGTTAAGGTCAGCCTGGGCTGTGAAGCTGTGCCTCAAACAAAACACAAAAGAAACAAAAACAAAATAAAGAACATAGCATAAAAAACAAACAAAACTTCCTCCCAAAATACTAATGTGTAAGGTATGTGGCCAGGTGATAGGCGTGATTGTTCTTAGCGTGTGCAGGGCCTAAGGTTTCATTCTAATCTGCAATAAACATCAGACAGCCTAACTGACACACCACACCGTTCAAAGACTAACTTACTTGAGTGAGGTAGAGCCTGGGCATAGGTGTGCCCTAAAGAGCCACCCTGGAGACTCCAGAGCTCAGTGAGAATGGAAAACCGCTCATCTCAGGTTTCCTTCTGATCTGAGACAGGATTCCCAGGAGGCTGAGGAGTGGAATGTCTCCAGACAGTCTGCTATCACCTGCTGTTGGTTCATCTGGAAGCATTCCTGAAGAGGCTCACCAGACTGTGGTTCCAAGAGTATGTGTGGATTTCTGAACGTTTAAATTAGCAGCTGACTTCAACTAGGAGAGACCTAGGAACCCGCCCATCCTCTCATCTGCTGTTCTGAGCTTTGAATCTAGATGTCCTGGAGTTCCAGTCAGATTGAAAGACATGGTCTGTAAAACAAACAAACAGAGCAGGGGCAGTCGGGTAGTTCCCTGAGTTAGGGCACTTGCTGCCAACTCCAACAATCTGATTTGATCCCTGGGACCCACCTGGTGGAGGAAAAGACTGACTGACTCCTGGAAGTTGACCTCCACATGCACACCATGGCACACCCTCTCCAAATAGATAGGTAGGTAGGTAGGTAGACAGATATAATGAGAAATTAAAAACTAATACATGAATAGAACCAAGTCTCCAAATTGTAAAGAGTCTTACGAAAAATTATAGTGTGTCAGGAGAAGAATCAGTTGGCAAGTAAGCATAGGGAATAGCTTATTAACCTGGGACTCCACTTGGCTTGAGCTCTAACAATGTCCATTCTGGGAAAAATAAACCAGACAATTTTTCTATCAAACTATGGGAATGAGGGGGGCTAATCTGGCCTAGACTAGTTTCAGCTGCATGTTCAGTAAGGCAAACTTTCCTCTGAATGAACTTTTAGTTATAACCTCTATTTACCATCTTGTATCTGTGTATAGTTGGATGGACATAGTATTAAAATCAGATGCATCTTGGGAAGAAACATGTAACTGAAGCCTGTCAATCAAAACAGAGAACCATCCTGATTATCCCCCTGGCAATAAGCCCTCTTTTTCTTTAAACCTCATAAAAGCCCCCAGACAATTACTAGAGCCCTTAAGTTCTGCTTTTTAAAGATTTACTTAATTACTGTTGTTAATATGCATGTTGTGATAGGTACAGGCTGTAATGCATGGAGTGGAGGTCAAAGGACAAGTTGAGTCAGTTCTCTCCTTTGACCTTTATGTGGGTTCAGGGGTCAAACTCATGCCACAGGACTTGTTAGCAAGCAACTTTATCTTGTGAGTCCTCCCGGTGGCCTGACCTGGGCTTTCTTTATTCACACCATGGCTCTTGACAGTGTAGCTGATCTGTATTACTGCTTTGCATTTGAATAAAGTTTCCTTGCCACTTTGCAACAATGTGGATCTTTATTTTAATTCCTTGAATATGATACCAAGAGCCAGGCTAGACTCTGACCTCCAGTAACAGTCAGGATTCTGCACAGCCAGGTTGCTGATAGCCTTCCTTGGACTTGGAGTCAAGATTCTACAATGGATCTAGCATATGCTATAGGACAGTGGTTCTCAACCTTCCTAATGCTGTAACAGTTTAATACAGTTCCTCATGTTGTGGTGATCCCCCAGCCATAAAATTATTTTTGTTGTTACTTCATAACAGTAGTTTTGTTAATGTTATGAGTCATAATGTAAATATTTTTGGAGATAGAGGTTTGCTAAAGGGGTTTCAACCCATAGGCTGAGAAGCACTGTTACAGAGGAGAAATTAAAATACCTTTTAGTCTCATGTTACCCACCTCTGAATACTGTATCTTTCACTCTCTGGAGGCTTAGCAAGTATCTTCCATTTTCCTCTTTCTCTCTAGATTTTTTTTTATTATGCCTGCAGGCTAGAAGAGGGTACCAGATCTTATAGATGGCTGTGAGCCACCATGTGGTTGCTGGGAATTGAACTCAGGATCTTTGGGAAAAGCAGCCAGTGCTCTTAACCTCTGAGCCATTTCTCGAGCCCCGACTCTTCTGTTGTTCAAAGTTTGAAATATTCATTTGGCTTTGAAGCTTGACCATTTGGGGATATATTTGGTGAAAACCCTCACTGTATCCAGGAACACTCAGAGCTTCTTGGCAGCATCAGCTGGAGATGCAGCTCTTCACTGCCACGTGTAGCAGCCTGATGAGTTTGTTGAGATTTTTTAGTGTTTTTGTTTTTTTGTTTTCAAGACAAGGTTTCTCTGTGTAACATTCCTGGAACTCAGGCTGTAGACCAGGCTGGCCTGGCAGGAGGGTCACAGAGTCTTTCCTATGTTAGGTCACAAAAAGTTCAGATGGGGATGGCTCAGCAGTCAAGTTTACTGGCTGCTCTTGCAGAGGACCCAGGTTCAGTTCCCAGCATCCACACGGAAGCTCACAACCATCTGTAACTCCAGTTCCAGGGAATCTGATGTCCTCTACTGACTTCCACAGGCATTGTGTGATACACATGCAAACATACATATATACAGGCAAAACACTAATACACATAAAATATATAAATACAAGTTAAAGCATGTATTAAAAGCAAAGAAAAAATTTAATTTTGTTTGTGGAGTTTCTCAAAAAATTGTAGGTTTACCACTGAGAAGAGAGTAAGCTTAAATTCAAAGGTCACATGCTTTTAGACCAATCATGCCTTATTGCTGTTTTAGCAGCCTTATTTTACTGTATCAAAAGAACATTGTCTTTATAGGAAATCACTGTAAATTGCATTAGTTGTGCTGAAATTTTCCCCTCCAGATTCTGAGGTAAGGCGCTCTTACCCTTTTCTCTGTCCCTTCAATTTCCTCTCTTACTGTTCTGTCTCGAGAGACCAAATGCTGTGTCACAGAGAGGACTTGGTCAGTGACCTCTACTTCAAGGTTGAGTGGGAAAAATGAAGGGTCGTGATGTCACAGCTGGGGGGATCCTCTGTCTCTTGCAGGCTAGCATTCAGACATGGCCTGGTTCTGGAGTGAAGGAAAGGGAGAATGTTAGCAGAGGGTAGAATTTGCTACAGAGGACAGCCGGCCACTCCTGGCAGAGCATCCAGGAACAGAAACGTGCATTGCATTTGTGGAGAGAGCTTGACTAGTCAGAATTTGCAGAAATGGGTGAACATTAGGGTTTTTCCCGGAAAGTTAGGAACCTCTGGGCAGCATACATAGTGCAGCATTTGCTCTAGATGAGCCCATGTGCCACAGCTACTCTTCGTACATAGTGCAGAATTTGCTCTAGATGAGCCCATGTGCCACAGCTTCTCTGCGTACAGATTGCAGCATTTGCTGTAGATGAGCCCATGTGCCACAGGTACTCCACCTACAGAGCTCTCAATATGCTCGTGTCTGTCAGACTCCAGGACAACTGGATGGGACTGGTTTAACCAGGTTGGCCTCTGCCTCCTGTTCTTTTGTTTTTTAATGCATTTAAAAATAATTATGAATGTTTTGCTTCCATGCATGTATGTGCATATCTGCATCATATTCATGCCTAGTACCCAGAGAAGCCAGAAGAGGTCATGAGATTCCCCGGAACTGGAGCTACAGACAGCTGTGAGCCACCACGTGGGTGCCAGGAACTGAACCTGGATCCTCTGCAAGAGCAGCCAGAGCCTTTAGCAGCTGCCTGATCTCTCCAGCCCTTGTTTTACTTGAGCCTGCTGGTTTCCTGTCTCAGTGTGTGGCTGTGCTCACATCAAAGGAGGGCAGGCCCAGGGGATGGAACTCAGGCCATCAGGCTTGGTGGCCAGTGTCACCCCCTGAGCCGTCCACCAGCCCTTTTTCCATTTTCTTTTTAACTTTGTCTGCTGCTCTCCTGAGTCCTAGGATTAGATGTGTTATTGTCACACTGACATCCTTTTTCTTTTTTAGCCAAATTAAATTCATTATTTGCTTATTTATTGCCATGTCAAGGATTAAACCTGGTGCTTGCACATGCCAGGATAATGCCCTTAGCTGAGTTATAGTCCCCCACTCCCAGAGCCAATATTCAATTAAATTAAAGCCCTAATAAAGACTAAGCATGGTGGTTCATACTTGTCATCCCACTTGTTTGGAAGTGAAAGCAGGAGGGATCAGGAGTTCAAGGCCATTGTCAGCTACAATGAGATAATAAACAAGGACTGACAGAAGGATCAGTGGTGAAGGTGCGTGCCTGAGAACCCCGTGAGTTCAGTTCCCAGGACCCACATGACTGAGGAGGAGAGGTCGCTTCCAGTAGTCAGCCTGACTTCCACAGGCACAAAATAAACAGAGTGTAAAGAAACAACCCTGCTATTCTCAGATTAGTAGGCATTTTACTAAAATTGCCTTTTCATGAAAGAATTATGATAGTAGAAGGCAGTTTATTTTTAAGTTCTTCCTGACAGAATTAGAAGACCGCCACCCTATACAAATATTCACTATTGCTTCTTTGTTTTTTGAGACAGGGGTTCTCTGTGTAGTCCTGGCTGTCTGGAACTCATTCTGTAGACCAGGCTGGCCTTGAACTCACAGAGTTCTGCCTGCTTCAACCTCTTGAGTGCTGGAGCTAAAGGTGTACACTTCCACCTCCTGACCCACCGCTGCTTTTTCAATGTTACTAACTTGAAATGGTGGCCACAAACTAAGCACTTGAGAGATAGTGGCAGGAGCAGGAGCCTCAACCAAGGAGTTGAAGGCCAGGATGAACTGCAGAATGCAGAGCCCTATCAAACAAAAAGGGAAGCAGAAGCGGGCAGATCTCTGTGAGTTTGGGGCCAGCCTGGTTTACATAGAGAACTTAAGGCCAGCTAGACTACATAATAAGATCCTGTCTTAAAAACTAACAAACAGGGGCTGGAGAGATGGCTCAGAGGTTAAGAGCACTGACTGTTCTTCCAGAGGTCCTGAGTTCAATTCCCAGCAACCACATGGTGGCTCACAACCATCTATGATGACATCTGGTGCCCTCTTCTGTATACTGTATACTTAATAATAAATAAATAATTAAAAAAACTAACAAACACATGCTGGGGGACAGTGGCACACACCTTTGATCCTAGCACTTGGGAGGCTGAGGCTGGTGGTGGTGAGATCAAGGCTGGCCTGGTCTACAAATTGCGTTTCAGGACAGCCAGGGCTATTATACAAAGAACTCCTATGCTTTAAAACAAAACAAAACAAAACCTAACAAACCCAAGCAATAAAATTCTCTGTAAATGTTGCTGACCCAAGAAATCCATGTCAGTTCATTGCTCATCACTTTGGGGTGTCAGAAGTGATGCCATGTAGCCTTGGGGTAGCGGAGGCCCCTGCAGTGACAGTAGGGTAGGCCTAACAGCAGAAGAAGAGGGTGCTGGGAGCTTTGCTACCCAGAAGTTCATGTTGGGAGAAAGGAGCTGTTGTCGATGACAGAGTGATTGTCCAGTGAGTGTGAGATCTGGGTTCAGATCCAGTCATTACCACTACTCAGACACACAAATAAATAAAAACAAACCACCGGGCCACAAATATGCACTTGCAGGCCCAGCTACATGGGAGGCTGAGGCAAGAAGATCTTTCCAGTCCTAGAGTTCAAAATCAGCTTAAACAATATAATAAAGACTCTATCTCAAACAAACAATTTGTTATTATTTATTTATTTTAATGATGCAAACACTAAAGCATGAGGACATTAAGAAACTTGCTCAAGGTCAAAGCTAGTTAGCAACAGAGCCAGGAGTTGAAGCCAAGAGGGGTTAGCTTTGGAATCCATGCTCTTAATCCCCATATCACTATGCCTCGTTAAAAAGCAACCTAGGCTTTGTTGGCATGTAGTGATATATTTTTAGCCTTTGAAAACACAGACAGAAGCGCCTTCAGAATACTCCTCAATAAACTGCCTGATCTGTGGAGCTGCTGTCAGGGATCCTCTTTTGAGGTGCTTCCATCACACTCCTGGAGAAGTCAGAGCAGAGAGCCATTCCTTTGGCAGAGTCATAAAAGCCAACAGCAGCAAAAACAATGACTTTTGCCTATGGGTAAGAAGTCCTAAGAATGTGGAACCCGAGAAGTTATAGCCTGGGCTAGTAGTTTCCAAAACATTTTTTTTTTTATTACAATAGACATTCATTTAGGGTGAGCAGCTGCAGAGCAGATCATTCTTAAATTGTGATTCAAGTTGAAGCAACTTCATAAACACAGCAAGCCTAGGCACATCCAGCAATACATGATTACTTCTGTGCTCATTCTTCTCTTGATTTTCCTTCCTGAATAACATCTACAGATAAGGCTCTAGGTAGGATTTATCTCCTCATTTCTCATCCACTGTTTCCTAGGCGAGAGCTGGTGCCTGATGGTCAGGCCCAGGGTCTCTTACTGTGAATTATCCTGTCACTACAGGGTTCTCTGGAAGCCTTTCCGTGGCTTCTTTCACATCTTCAGTCTCATATGTTATATGACCTCACATTAACCCCAGTCTGTTTATTCCTGTACCAGTATAATACATGTTTGAATACATCCAGCCTCTGGCTTGACCTGAGCCAAAAGCAGTCTTTAAGATTTATTTGTATGTGTGTCTCTCTGTGTGTATGCCACATATGTACAGGTGCTTGCAGAGGCCAGAAGAGGATGTCAGAGTCCCTGGTGCCAGATCTACATGCAGTTCTAGGCTGTCTGACTTGGGTGCTGGGAAACAAACCTGGGTCCTCTACAAGTGCAGCAAACACTCTTAATTGACAAGCTCTTCCTCTAGCTCCAGCAAAAGACAAATTTTAAAACAACCAAGCTTTTTTTTTTTTTTCAAAGAGAGCCCCAAGTGTGGTTTATTACATACATATATGTGCATATGTAACATGTATTGTAGAAATGTACACAGATTAGCTCAGTCAGTTTCATCTACTGCCTACTCCTTTGCTAGGCTCTCACAGAACCCAGGCTGGTCTCAGTTTCCTGGTCTTCATGCATCCCCTTCAGAGAGCTGGGATTCCAGGTGTACACCACCATGCCCATGCCCTGCTCTCCGTAAGTGTAACATAGCCCCAAGTCCCAGGAATTGACTTATTTCGCTTTCATATTGGTATCGCTTTCATATTGTTAAAACAGCACTTAACCTGCACTCTTAGCATAAATCCCTTTTAGCTGGCTAATATCGGAACTGGAGATTTAATTGGGAAGAATTATTCTAGGCTGGTGAAAGTAAAGGTAATAAACTGAATTATTAGACCTGGAGAAATGACTCACTGTTACAGACACATACTGCTTTTACAGAGAACCCAGGTTTGTTTCCAGTATCTTTTTCAACTAACAATAGTCTGTAACTTTAGCTGCTGGGCAACCAATACCTGTGGTCTCTATGGATACATGCATATTCTTTCACTCAGATACATACATATATACACATAATTAAAAATAAAATAAGTCTTAAAAAAAAAAACAAAAAAAAAACCCTTAATTACTCACCACTAACTTGAAACCAGATTTTACTCACCACCAACTTGAAACCAGATTTGTTAACTTTCTGAAAATTTTTATTTTGTGTGTATGCATGTGTGCCTGAGTATATGAGTGTGCAAAAGCTTGTGAGGGTCAGAAGAGGGCATTGGACCCTCTGGAACTGCAGTTACTGGCTGCTGTAAGTCACCATGGGGTGCCGGGAACTGGACCTAGGGCCTCTGCAAAAGCCATAAGCACTCTTAACCACTGAACTTGACTCTAGCACAAAGATTTACTTTCAGCCTGGGAGTCAAGCAAAACAGCTACTTAGGAACTAGAAGGCACACGAGAAAGGAAAGCCCTCCAGCCTCCTGCTTCTGATTCCCATCTCACTGGCCAACATCCGTGAGTTTAAAGGTATGTGAGAAGACCCCTTGCACATAGAACTGTAGTCTTCCATTTGGAAACACCACCAATGAGATCTTTAAAAATGACTGAGGACATGGAGGGTAGAAGGGTTCATGAGCTCCACCCTAGGTGAGGAGCTACTGAAAGCTAATGAGCACAGGGAGCAGAGAGTTAGTGTTCTAACCCCCTAAGGAGTGGGTCCTGTACTCCTGAGTATCGAGGCGGCACAAATTGGATGCAGTGCATTATCTAAAAAAAGCAAGACACACAGACAGGAGGGTTGGGAGGCTGGGAAGTAGATCTGGGGTTGGTGAGGGGAGAATATGATCAAAATATATTGTGTGCATGTGTGAAGTTCTCAAAGAATTAATAAAAATATCCTATTTTAAAAATGGCTGAGGGACTGGAGAGATGGCTCAGAGGCTAAGAGTACTGACTGTTCTTCCAGAGGTCCTCACAACCATCTGTAGTGACATCTGGTACCCTCTTCTGAATACTGTATACATAATAAATAAATAAATCTTTTTTAAAATTGGCTGAGGATTACAGCTCAGCTTTGTTATGCAAGCATGATGACCCAAGGTCAACTCCAGTGTCCACGTAAGTCAGGTGGATGGTGTGGGCCTGTTACCCCAGGGCCGTGGGCAGACAGAGGATCTCTGCAGTGTGCTAGCCAGCTAGCCTAGCCAAACTGATGAGCTCCAGCTTCAACCAAAAAGTAAAGTGGAGAGTGACTGAGGAGACACTAGACATTGATCTCTGGTCTCCATGCATATGCAGACACAAATATACACAGGTTCCACAAACACAAACATGTACACACACACACACAGGCTAATGATTAGGTCTTCACCTCCTGTGACCTGTGTATGTCACAAAGATCCGTGTATCAATGCTTTATCTCTGCCAGCACTCCCCTCTTCAGCTTCAGGCCTGCGCAATGTACCTAACAAAAGGTCTCCTCTTCAAGGACAGAATCCTGTGGATAAGAAAAAGTAGACATTTTGCCAAGTATCTACACTCAATTGCTGATTGAGTAGCTTCAACCCCCTATCACATTCTTAATAGCTACTACTGTGCAGTTCAGTAGCCATAACCTTCTGATGCCTCCACCTGACTCTCTAAGTGTGTGTTGTCTTTCTCTGTAATGAATTCACCAACCTTGTTCCACTTTGACTCACTCTGGAATTCCTTTCTGTAGAAGTATGTCAAGAACTGAGCTGCACCTTCCTAGAGGCCTGGGGTCCTCGAGGGTGGCGCCTTAGGCTGCCCAGGGGCATCAGCAAATTCTAGTTCTTGCCTGTTGATGAGAGAGGTGGGCTTTGTTTTGGTTTGTTTTTTTGAGACAGGGTTTCTCTGTGTAGCCCTAGATGTCAGGAACTAGCTCTGTAGACCAGTGTATCCTGTAACTCACTGAGACCCAACTTCCTGTGCCTCCCAAGTGCTGGGATTAAAGGTGAATTCCACCACTGCCTGGCAGAGGTGGGTTTTGCATTCGTGTGCGCACACAAGATGTGTGTGTGTGTGTGTGTGTGTGTGTGTGTGTTGTTTGTTTTTTGAGACAGGGTGTCAATGTATAAAACAGATTGGCTTTGAGCTTATTGTGCGGCACAGGTTGGCCTTGAACATGAGGTGATCCTTCTGCCTCAGCATCCACTTCATCCTCTGAGTACTGTTGCAGGGGTGCATTCCTTGCCCAAATAGGACTTTAGTTAGAGCAGAGTGCTGTGGGTGTAAACTGGAGACTGAATCCTATCCATGCTCAGTGATTGGGGACTGACATCTGCCACATGTAAAAACAAAAGTGAAGGGCTGGTTAGAGACGGACGGGGTTTATGATCCTCGGTCCTGCAGCCACTGTCAGTTGCTTTGGATCTGTTCTGTACTTTTTGTAATAAATATTCAGGAGATTGTTGTTCAAAATGTCCCCTTGAGCTATCAAAGAAGCCCACAGAGTCAGCTGTTCCCTGGGCAGCAGGCAGCTTAGAATAGTTCAGATTGGCTGCTACCAGGCAACATTGATTTCAGTCACAAGCAGGTATTAAGTATATAGTTAATTTTGTCAAAGAACACATGATGGACCACCTGCCTCAGAATCACCTGGGAACTGTTTAAATCTTCGTTTAAGGAGTCTCATGTAGCCCAGGCTATCCTTGAGCTCCAGGTTTACTCCAGGCTGGCCTTGAACTCCTGATTGCCACTGTGATTTAAACCTTGAATTCCTTTTAGAAAACGTCCAAGGCCTAGGGCTATGGCTTAGACAGTAAGGTGCTTGCTGTGTAAGTGTGAGCACAGGAGTTTAAAAAGCCTGGCATAGGGTTATAGTCTTGTAAGGCTGGTGCTGGAGCAGTGAAGACAGGAAGGCTCAGGGCTCACTGGCCAATCGTCCTAGCAGTGAGGACCTCAGATGTTAACTGCTGGTCTGTACATGGGCTGTCTGTTAGTCTCTTTCTCTCTCTCTCTCTCTCTCTCCCCCCCTCCCCATACACACCACATACACAGAGGCGTGCACACAAACTCTTTAGGTGCCAAGTATGGTGGCCCATGACTATAATTCTAGCACTCCAGAAATGCTTTAGCTAAATAGTGCATTTGAGACCACCTGGATTTCATGAGACTCCGAGACACACACACACACACACACACACACACACACACACACACACGGAGAGTGAGAACCCTTAGAGGAGATGGTATGTTTTTGTTACAGATCCCTGTTTTACCTCTTTGAACTGGAGCCAATTTCTTCCTTATAAAGGCCTGGTATTTGTTTGTTTTTGTTTGTTTGGGGATGGAATGCTAGGTCCCATGGACGGCTTTAGAGCAGAAAGGTGAAACTTGGTCCTTCCTGGCAATGTTGATGACTACCCCAATGGCTACCATCCTCAGTGTGTGGTGTAAGCCTATTTTAACCGGATTTCCTGTTATGTATGATCAAATTTCCTAACACCTGTGGTCATGAGTTTGCCTTGTACTCTCTGGTTTATGCAGTTTAAATGTAAAAATGTAAAAAAGTTGAAAGCAATGAGAAGGCTATGGCTTGCGGGCTGAGAGAGTGGGTGGTGGTGGGATAAAGCTTGTTTACAGGAAGCTGTGATGAGCCGGCTCTCCCTACCCCATATTGTCACACCTTTTGATTCCCACAAATGTCTGTGTCCAGAAAACAAATTCATTAAATTTTTTACTTGAATTTCTTGTCTCCTGAATAATTATGTTTATGTAGCTTCCTGGTAGCTGACCAGAAAATTGTTTACTGCTGTTGAAGTGAAACGGCTTGTTGGAAAATGAAATCATTGAGGAAATGCTTTCACTGACTAATAATAGAAAGCCTAAAATTACCCATATTTGTCATCAAATTGGCTTCCAAATACATGGGTGAATGCTCTGTACTTCTAGCATGTATCAGAGTTTAGTTCCAGTGTGTGTGTGCCAAATAATAGACTGAGCCAGCGCCCAGGCAGGCTGCAGTGCTTTGCTCTTCTGGCTTCGCTGCTGTCTAAGGGTCTTGACTGGTTTGGTTTCTCCACCAATGAAAGAATTAAAAGCCAGGGCTGGAGAGATGGCTCAGCAGCTATGAACACTTGCTTCCAAAGGTCTTAACTTAAAGGCCCCGGGTTTGGTTCCCGACACCTATTCAGCCTCTCACAACAGTCAGCGGCCCCGTCTCAGGTCATCCAATGCTCTCTTCTGGTCTCCAAGGACACTTGGAGTGTTTTTAGTGGCCTGGGATGGGTTCCCTTCCCTAGTTGGTCAGCTTAAACAAAGAAAGGAGACTGGAAAGGCCCACAGCTTCAGGTAAATATGTGTTTATGGTGGGATAAGACAGAACCCCTTCCCTAATTTGGGGTTGGTAAATTTAGACAAAGAAAGGGGAGCTTGATACATTTACAGCTTTGAGTCAGCATGTTCAGTTCTAGCCTTGAACATCAGCCTGGACTGATCAGCAGGAAACTGGGCCCTGCTGGAAGAAGAAAAAGCCAGGTCCTGATGGTGAGGAAGAAGCCAGAAATTTGCTATCTTGATTATCCCACTGTGGCCTCAGGCCCTGTCTTTTTGTCTGTCAGGGATCTGTGTAACTCTTGACCCCTCAGTATGATTCTTGTCGCTGTGATAAAACACTCTGACCAAAAGCAACTTAGGGGAGGAATGTGTTTATTTCAGCCTGCAGGTCACAGTCCACCACTGACTGAAGTCACAGCAGAACTCAAGCAGAGCCTTGGAGGAAGACTGCTCTCTAGCTCCCTTGCTAGCTCCTCATAGGCTCATGCTTAGCCAGTTTTCTTATACCGTCCAGGATTGACTTTCTAGGGAATGATGCCACCCACAACAGCCTGGGCCCTCCCATATCAGCCAACAACAAGACAACTTCCCACAGACACACCCACAGGCCAATCTGATCCAGGCAATCCCTCAATTGAGGATTACCCCCCCCCCTTTTATTTTTTTGGCTTTTTTGAGACAATGTCTCTCTACATAGCCTTGGTTGTCCTGGACCTTGCTATGTAGACCAGGCTGGCCTCAGATTCATAGAGGTCCACCTGCTTCTGCCTCCCAAGTGCTGGGATTAAAGGTGTGTACAACCATACCCAGTTTAGACTCTTGTTTTATACACTAGGCTATACCAAGTTGACAATTAAAGCAAACATAGGACACTTATTTATGGGTATTTAGATAAAAAGTTGGTTATGTGTCAGTTCTTACTAAAATCAAATTGTACTATTCTCTCATTCATATTTATGAGCAAGAGGGCTAATGTCTCCATAAGCAAGAATATAGTAATGAAAGCTGGGCAGGAGAGGCAGCTAAGGAAAAGGTCATCAACTGTTCTTCTAGAGGACTTGTACAGTTAAGTTTCCAGCACCCATATCAGGCAGCTCACAGTTGCTTATAACTTCAGCTCAAGGGAATATGATGCCCTCTGCTGGCTTCCTTTAGGCACATGCACTCATGTGCATATACACATATACAGACATACACATAATTAAAAAAAAAAAACAACAAATCTTTAAAAAAGAATGGAAGATATGGTTTGCTTCCCTTTCCCTAGCCCCTAAAAATTGAATGATATGTAGAACATTGAGCTAGTATATAGTTCAGTGCATTTGCCTAACATAAATAAGATCCCAGATTAAATACCTAGAAATACACACACACACACACACACACACATACATACATCCTCACTCTCTCTCTCTCTGATGGGATTAAAGGCTTGTGCCCCCATGCCCAGATGAGACTCCCTTTATATATGATACTTGACGATGCCATGTTGAAATTAAAACTGACCAACTTAGGGTACTTATTTAAAAGGGAGGAAGGAAAAAAAGGTATGTGTATGTGTGTACATACATATATGCACATTTTAGATTTATTCACCTCATGTGAATTAATGTTTTGCCTGCACACACACACACATATATACACAAAGTATATATGTGTGTATAAAATCAACAGGCATTAATATCTACTTATAAGCTCAGTATATATTTAGTTATTAATCAATTGAATGTGTACATTCAAGAGGTAGAGAAAGATTAGAAGTTTAAGGTAATCCTCAGCTATATGGTGAGTTTGAGGTCAGGCATATATGACATCTTTTTTTTTTTTTTAAAAAAAACTTTATTTATTTATCTTGGTGTTTGCCTGGAACTGGAACTACAGACAGTTGTTAGCTACCATGTGGGTGCTGGGAATCGAACCCAGGTCCTCTGGAAGAGCAGATGGTGCTCTTAACCGCTGAGCCATCTCTCCAGCCCCCATATATGACATCTTCTCTCAAAAATAAAATATGCAAGACATAGGAGATGGCTCAGTGGTTAAAAGCATCTGTTGCTCTTGCAGAGGACCCAGGGTTTAGTTCCAGGACCCACATTTCCAGGACTCAAAATCATTTCTAACACCCATTCCAGGAGATTGAACAGGCACACATGTGTTGTGCATACATGTATGTAGGCAAAATGTTCATACACATAAATAAATCTAAAAATAATTTAATATGCATATATACACACATATACACATACATTTACATGTAGTCTCTAATATGTCAGGTCCTAGGTTCAGAGCTATGTATCTATCACTTGGCAAGATAAAAATGGAAATTCTCCCTGCTCAAATTAGTGAGTATTTATTAGAGGGAAGGTACTAAAGACATATAAATACTTTGTTGTACCTGTGGCAAGTTAAAGGAGAAAAAGGAAGGTACACCTGACATGAGAAAGTGTAATGGGGAGCAAATGTGCATCTAATCCTTAAAGTATCTCCAGCCATGCCAAGGCTGCTCCTCGATGGCCATAGGTGAATCCCATACCTACACTGGCCAAGAGGTCAGGCCTCTAGGTCAAGGAGATGTACTTGCTCCCCGCTACAGGAAAGAAAGTAGGGGTAGCAGGGACAGTGCCTAATGCCTGTAATCTCCGTACTCCAGAGGCCAAGGCAGAAGGATCCCTTTGAGTCTGAGGATAACCCAGGCTGCATAATGAGTTCCAAGCCATCTGGGGCTGAAGAGACTGTTTCCTGCTTAGGAAACAAAATAAAAAGAAAGGAAGTGTGAGTTCTTCTGGATTGGACAGAGGTGTTAGGATGGCCTGTCTGGTATTTGAGTTCAGGGTTTGAGGATGAATGGGAGCCAAGAAAGTGGAAAGTCTTCATAGTGCAAACAGCATCTGTAGGAATTATAGGGCAGGGTGCTGGAGGTGAGCATGGATGAGTTAATTCTATAGAGTATTTGATTCCTTTTTTGAAAGTTAATTATTTTTGGTTTTGTGTTTTAAAACTGAACTTTTATAGCTCAGGCTAGCTTTGAATTCAATTATGCAAATAAAGATGCCCTTGATAGCATAAATGTAGGCACATGCTTCAGATTTAAACTTAGAAGAGACTCTCAGGAACAGGATACAGGGAGAGTTGAATCTGCGTGTTTTGACAGTAGCTAAACATGTGATTTTTATGATGCATGTGATTATGTTGCTCCAAAGATATAATTTTAAACTGTGTTTAAAAATTAAAATCTGGGCCATGGAATTGGCCCAGCACGTAAAGGTGGTTACTACCAGCCTGCTGTCCTGAGTTCACGTTCTAGGACCACCTCCAGCAAGTTGTCCTCTTGGGGTGCCTGTGTTCCCACAAACAAAAACACAAATATGTAAATATGTAATCACTTAAATATTAGGTAACATTTAAAAATTAACTAGAAACATATGAAATGCTTTATTATTTTAGCTTTTTGTCATGCTTTTAGACAAGATTTCACCTTGACCTCTCACATAGCACAAACTGGCCTTAAACTACAACAATGATCTCTGCCTTTGCCTCCCAAGTTCCAGGATTACAGGTGAATTCCAGCACTGCTATTTTTTTTTTTTAATGTTGAATTTTCTCAGGGGCTGGAGATGTAACTCGGTTGGTAGAGATGCCTTGCATCCACAATGTCCTGGGTTCCCTCTTTACATGCCTATAATCTCAGCACTGAGGAGATGGAGGTGGGGTGATCACAAGGTCAAGGTCATCCTTGACCACATAGGTAGGTAGTTCAAGGCCTGCCTGAATTTGTGAAGCCCTCCTTTAAAAAGGTTTGTTTTTATTCTTTATTTATGAGTGTTTCCCGCCTGTACACATGTGTACCACACACAGGCCTAGTGATCTTGGAGCCCAGAGAATGCTGTCAGGTCCCTGGCACTAGTACTGCAATGGTAAGCAGCCATGTGGCTGTTGGGAGTAAAATCTGGGTCCTCTGAAGTATGCCAAGAACTCTTAACCACTTAGCCATTTCTCTAGCACAAGGGCCTGTCTCAGAATAAGTACAAAACAACAACAAAAAATTTTCTTGTAAATGAAATTTTAGTTTCCTAAAACGTATTGCGTAGATTTAACAGAACACTGACTCGGCTAAACTCAGGGCATCAACATTCCTGCCCTAAATACTTATTGTTCATTTGTTGGTCAGACATTTCTGTTTGAGGTGTTCTTATGAAACAGTCAGTCATCATCTCTGTGAGTAGTTTTGATTTTATTGGTGGTACTGAAGTTTCTGATTCACAGCCTGTCTGATGATACTGAGTCATTCCAAAACAAGGTGTGGGTGGAAGATCTTGGAACATTCTGGAGTAAAGACCTCTTTCCTTTTCTTGTCATATTATCCTGTCTCAATGTAACATTTGACCTTTTGTGTCTGTGTGATGTTTTTAGGTCCATATAAGGCCTGTCAAACTTACCTTTTTTGTTATAACTGTATATCACAGCCTTGTACCTACAATCTCCCCAGCTTCCCAAGTGCTGTAATTGTAAGTAAGTATGTGCCATCATACCTAGTTCAATTTTTTTTCATTTTTATTTTTTCAGGCAGCATCTCATATATGCCTTAATACTGACTAGCTAAGGATGATTGACTCTCTGCTCCCGCCTCACAGATACTAGGGTTTTAGGTGTATACCACCAACCTCAATTTTTCATCCAGTTTGTAGCATGTATCAAAACGTGAAAAGTTGTATGTATATACCATTTTTTCAAATCCATTCTTATGTTAATGAACACTTGAATATCTACCTGGAAGTGAGATTGTTAGGTCACATGGTAATTCTGTGTTTAACTTTAAAAAAAAAGCAAAAACTCTGCTGATTTGTTTTGCACTGCAGTTTATGATCTTTTTACATCCCCATCTCCAGTTCATAAGCATAATTTATTCAAATTTATCCACATCTACTAACACTTCTACTTTTTGTTGTTATTGCTTATGGTTATGGGGATGATGAGGTAGCTTTCTTTGAACCAGAGTCTTCCCTAAATGTAGCCCAGTCTGGTCTTGAACTCATAGCAGTTTTCTTGTGTCAGCCTCCCCAGCACCAGGATTATAATAAGTATGAGCCACCATGCTCATGACAGAGTATCTCTGTGTATTTGATTCTGATTCTCTTGTGTCTTCGAGAATCCTTCTGGCTCGTCTGGCATAGCTCTGTAGTCCCAGTGACTTGGAAAGCTGTGAGTTGGGCGTGGCAGGTTTAACAGTAGCTTGGGTACCTTACCGAGCACCTGTCTTCAAGGGTGACATTCCAGAGTGTGTGAGAGTATCGGCCAGTAGTAGAGTGCTTGCCTAGCATGCATGAGACTAAATTCAACTCAGTCCTACAAAAAAAAGTAAGCAAATAAAATAATCGACCTCTCTGAAACGCTGAAGCACATTGGGGTCATTAATCTGGCATAGGCCTACTATTTGGGACCTAATACTGGCCTTTCTTCAGGCTTTACCCAAATATCTCATTTGCGCAGAAACTCTGAGACAGGGTGTGGGTAGAAGTTAAATTTGTCTTTTACTTGGTGAATGGTCAAGAAATAAAATTATTTTGCTAACAGTTGTAGATCATCTCTTGTGCTGTAAATACCCAGTAGAAGTTTCCACCAAATTTTTACCTGATTCAAATGAATTTGTTTTGTAATCATGAGGCATAACATTTCCATGGTGACTTTGGTTCCTGCCTGTCCTGTTTTCTCCAGTGTCCTGAAGGTGGGGCTCCAGGTCATCAAGGGTTCATGGATGGGCCTCTTTTGGGGACTGTTTTTTGACACCTTTTTGTATTATAAAATGGAGGATTGAACCTAAGGCTTTGCATATGCTAGATTCGTAGTTGAGAATGTCTTTGAACTTCCGATCTTCCCGAGTACGGGGATTACAGGTGTATACCACCAAGCACACCATTTAGCACTTAGTATTTATGTACTTCTATGGATGTGGAGGTCTGATGGCAACCTTATGCAGTTAGTTCTCTTTCCAGAATCCTGGAAATTGAACTCAAGTTGCCAGGGTCGGCCCCAAGCTGGCCCTGCCCAGTTTTATACTGTGCCAGAGATTTGTGTATGCTAAGTAAACATTTTACCAATTTAGCTGTATCTTCAGCCTTTCTTATTTAAAGTTCGTCTTTCAGATTATCAGCAAATTCTATGAAGGCAGAACTTAGACCTGTGATCAGTGTTCGTATGAAGGCACAAGGTCAGTATGCAGTGAAGAAGTTTCCGCCAAGTGAGTTGTGAATGCTGCTCACAGTTTGGATGAATCAAGGCTTAGAGTACTTTATATTTAAAAAAACTGTTGATCAGATGTATGGTAGTTTGAATAAAAATGCCCCCTGGAGGTTCCTAGGGAATAGCATCATTTGAAAGGATTAAGACTTTTAATTTTTAATTTTAACTTTTTTAAGTTTAAGGCTTGTTAGAGTAGGTATGGCCTTGTTGGAGGGTGTGTGTGACTGGGGGTGAACTTTGAGGTTTCAGAAGTTCAAACCAGACCCAGTGGCTCACCCTCTCTCCCTGCTGCCTGCTGGTCTGGATGTAGAACCTGTCCAGCATCATGTTTGCTTGTGTGCCACCATGCTTCCCATCATGATAATAATAGACTAAACCTCTGAACTGTATAAAACAGCTCCAACTAAATGTTTTTCTTTATTAGAGCTGTCTCAACCATTGTGTCTCTCCACAGCACAGAAATCCTAAGGACAGACAGTCAGTCCTGTGAGTGTTTCAGCTGAAGGTCTGATGCTCTACCACCTAAGGCCACACTGGAGTATCTTCTTAGACCAAACAATGCCAAAATTCTTCAACTGATGTCTGGTTAGAAATCCCACAAGCCCCTCATGATGCTCCCGTTTCCTTATCTTCAATTAGAACTAGTTTAGCTTGACAAGAGTTCAAGGTCATCCTTGGCCACATAGGAGTTTATGGCCAGCCTGGGTTATGTGATATTTTCTCTCAAAAGACTCTCGAATGTGTCTTTGTGTGTGTTTGTTTGATTGTGTGTGTTTATGTACATATATACATATACATGATTTATGTTAGTAAACATAGAACAAGATCCCTTTTAAATTCTCCACAGAATACCTTTATATGAATATTCTACATTTTATTTAGTTTTGCCCCTTCAGTAGACATTGAAATTGATTCTAAATTTATATTTTATATATTTTAATTTTAAAAATTATTTTTATTATTTTTTGTGTGTATGGATGTTTTGCCTGCATGTATGTCTGTATACTGAATGTGTGTCCTAGGAAACAAGGGCAGTGCATCTCCTGGAACTGGAGACGGTTGTGACTAGCCATGTGAGTGCTAGGATTTAAACCTGGGTCCTCTGGAAGATCATCCAGTACTCTTCACCATTAAACCATCTCTCTAGGACTACATTTTATATACTTTTTGTTTGTTGTGGGTTTTTATTTGTTTGTTTGTTTGTTTGTTTTTGTTTTTGTTTTTCTTGAGACAAGGTTTCTCTGTGTAGCCCTGACTGTTTTGGAACTCATTCTGTAGACCAGGCTGGCCCGGAGCGCAGAGACCCACCTGCCTCTGCCTTCCAAGTGCTGGGATCAAAGGTTTGCACCCCTCTCCCCCTTTATTTCCCTTTCGTTTTTCAAGACAGGGTTTTTCTGTGTAGCCCTGGCTATCCTGGAACTTGCTAAATTTATAGTAATCTGCCTCTTCCTCCAGGTGTTGAGAGTAATGGTGTATGCCACTAGGCCTGGCCCTGCTTAGCCCATTTTATATACTTTTAATATAAAATATACTTTATAGCCAGGCAGTGCTGGACCATTCCTTTGATCATAACACTTGGGAGATAGAGGCAGGCAGATCTCTGAATTTAAGGGTAGCCTGGTCTACAGAGTGAATTCCAGGACAGCAAGGGTTACAGAGAAACTCTGTCTTGAAAAACAGAACATACACACACACTATATTTTCTAGTACATACACACAGTATTCAAGTGCTTATACATCTAACTCTATATGTGTGTTTAAGTGTGTGTGTGTGTGTGTGTGTGTAGAACTATGTCCGGACCAGCAGTCCCAAATAATCACACAGAATCTTATATTAATTACATCTGTTTGGCCTATGGCTCAGGCGTATAACTCAGTTTACTCTTAAACTAACCCATGATTAACCAAGTGGCTTAGTACTTTTTCTCAGAGCAGCATTTTTATCTTTTTTCCTCTGCATCTGCCTGGCATCTCTGCTCTGCTCTTCCTCTTCCCAGAGTTTTCTTAGTCTAGTAGCCCTGCCCCATACTTCCAGTCTGCATTCTGGCCAATCATTGTTTTATTAAACCAGTAGGATGTATGTGAGGTTTCCGGCCCAGACTAGCCAGAGGTCCAGACCCACATACCTGCAGTCCCAGACTGCCTAGCTGTCCTCCGTTGTTTAGAGGCCCCCCAAAATGACTGAGATGCTTATATTAATTTCATGATGTTTGGCCTATGGCTCAGGCTTATTGCTAGTGAGCTCTTCATCTTAATTCAACCCATTTCCATGAATCTGTCCTGTTGCAATGGCCCTTTACTCACCTATGTTACCTTATATGTTGCTTCCTGGGTGGCTGCTCGCTTCTGACTCTGCCCTCCTTCCCACACCTATGCTTCGATTTCCCCGCCTACTCCCATGATGCCTGCCATGGGCCAAAACAATTCCTTTATTTGAAAAGTGATATTCACAGCATACAGAAAGACATTCCCATATCAGTAGGAGGGAAAAATATTTACAGTGTACAAGAGCATAGTCTCACAGCATATGTGTGTTTATGTAAGTGTATGGGTGTGTACTTCTGGCTAGATATGGATGCCAGGTATTTTCCTTTGTCATGTCCTATATAACTAAAAAAAATTTGTGTTAACCTGAGTGCAGCTGCCGTGTGGATGCTGAGAACTGAACCTGGGTCCTCTAGAAGAGCATCGAGTGATCTGAACTGCGAAACCATCTCTTCAGGCCTTCCACAAATTAAGAAAAAGATTCTTAAATGTGTATGGGTGTGTTGCCTTGTACCGTGCACACAATGACAGTGGAGGCCAGAAGGGCACATCAGAGGGGTGGAACTGGAGTTAACAGTCAGTCATTACTGGAGGACAGTCAGTGCTTTTAAATGCTGAACCATCTCTTTAGCCCTTTCCACCAAATATTTTGAGATAGAGTGTAAGTATTAGCACAGCTCAGAAGGAAAAGTATTCTGGCAATTGGGAGCCAAAGTGTACCACAGGTCACAGGAAGGGTGTCCAGCAGCTTACAGCTCTGTTCCAGGGAAAGGCTTCTCTGCTGGGGGCCAGGGAAGGGGGTCCTCAGAGAAGTTGTTAACAGCTCTGCTCTACTTTCCTGGAGTGTTCACAACTCTGCTCAGCTTGGGGAAGGTTTCACCAGCAAAGTGTTACAGCTGGGCTCTGCTCTGCCCAGGCACCGTCTCTGCTTCGGTGAAAGAAGGTCTCACTCAAACCTCGTTCGAGAGACTTATTGGGAGGGAAGAATCCAGGAGAGTGGCTGCCTCAGCCTGGGTGGGAGAAGGTAGCAGCAAACTGAAGAGGTACAAGGCTATATATATAGGGCTTCCTCAGGGTAGAGTTTTTCCAAGGAGATGATTGTCAGGGTGGGAGTTGGCCAGATTTCAGTCCTTGAGCTCAGATTGGTTAGAACCTGTGCTTAGGATTGGTTGGTTTTCTGCTTAGTCGATCAGGGGCAGATTTGGCTCTGGCTTCAGGGTCAAAGTGTGTTATACCCCCCCCCCCTTGGCTCTTTTTTGGTTTAATTTTAGGGCCAAGGCATATTTCTTTCACTGGCTCTGATTCTGGGGCAAAGCATGTCTCTATGACACAGGTTTTAAGTCAGGGTGCATTTCTTTGGTTCTTGGTTCAGGGCTAAAGTGCTTCTTTGACTGGCTGGGGTCTTGGGGGCAGGGTGGGTCTCTTTCACCAGCTCTGGTTTCAGGGCCAGGGTAGGTTTCTTTGGCTGGTCCTCTACTCTTTATAGGATCTCTAACTGAACCTGGGCTAACTAACTGGCAAGACTGGCTGGCCAGTGAGCCCAGGGCATTATCATGTTTCTACCTCTTGGCCTTGGGATTATAGACATACACAGCCATCCTGCTTTATGTGGGTGCTAGAGAGCCCAACTCAGGTCCTCATGCTTTAGCAGAAGCATCACCCCAACCAACTATATTTTTTTTATTATAAAAATACCACAATGTAGAAAAATTTGTGACAAAGTATAAAAAAAAAAAAAAAGGCCAGGTATGGTGACTCATGCTTATAATTCCAGCTGAAACAGGAGGATTCCCATGAATAACTTGTGTTAAAGATTGTAATAAACAAATGGAAAGAGGAATAATAACAACCTAAACTTTTGTCACAGAAAGAAGGCCATTGTTGTAGCCGGTTATGCTGGTAATATTTGTCCCGCCTGAGGGTTTAATAAAAGCTGATTGGCCAAAGGCAAACAGGAAGTGTGGGTGGGGCTACCAGGCTAAGAAAACTTGGGAACATCTCAGAGCAGACACAGATGCCAAAGTCACTGGCGCTGCCAGAAAATGCAGAGGAAATGTTGCTCTGAGAAAAGGTACTGAGCCGCATGGCTGAACAAAATGGGTAAGCTCAAATGAAGGAGCTAGCAAGTTATATGCCTGGGCCATAGGTCAATCAGTGTAAAAATAATATAAGCCTGCGTGTGATTATTTGAGGCTAATCAGGGCTGAGAGTGAGACCAAACCTCTGGTCCAGGCCTGGAAAGTCTGGGCCAGAACCTTTTACAACACATTGTTAACATGCCCAGTTGTTACATACGTCTTTGTAGTCTTGTATATGTACTCTGCTTCTTCCTGTTTTCTGTTGTGATCATATCGCATGTGTAGACAGTTAAGTACAGATTTTTAGCCATAAAACTGGACTTTTTTTAAAACTTATTTTGCCATGGGCTTACTTTGTAGTCCTGGCTGGCCTAGAACTTGCTCTTCAGACCAGGCTGGCCCCAAATTCACAGGGATCACAAATCCACTTGCTTCTGCCTCTGGAGAGGGATTCAAGGTATGTGCCGCCACCTCAGGCCTATAAAACCAGGCTTTATAAAAAAAAATATAGACTTGTTTTAAAGGTGGCGTTAAACTGACTACTAACTGCTTTATATCATTTTCTGCTTTGAAAAGTTTAGTAGGTGAAAGGTTCAGGGTTTATCCTCAGCTGACCTAGCTCAGTGTGAACAACCCAGGAGGAGGCAGATAAAGCTGTATTGGAGCTCATACTGAAAGGACTTGGCTGTTCAAGTTGACTGCAAGTTTAATATGAGTCAGTAGTATGTCTGCCAAAGCGTCTTTTTCCGCTCCTCTCTTTCCTCCTTGCTTTGGTCCTCTCCCTCCTTTGCTTCCTTTCCCCCTCGTTTCTCTTCCCTTATGCTGCTCAGATTAGCATCCAGTTTTGAGCTGAAGCAATCCTCATGCCCGGGTCCCCGCATCTCCAGTAGTTAGGACTTCCGCCAAGCCTCTACACTCAGTCTGCACCAAGAACTTTACTGCACAAACGAAGGCTCTGTTATAAAGTGGAAGCCAGTCCTGCTGGAATTACAAACACTCGCCTTAGTCTTGGATGATCCCAAGGAATTACAATCAGATCAGCCAAGTGCTGGAGGAGGAGAAAGACAAATCCTCAGAATCAGGAGAGAGGGAAAATACAAACAACGAAAGAGATCAAGTATCCCCAACTCAGAGAGGTTGTTGGGCAAAGTCCTGGATCCCAGAGCCATTGGATCAGTTTGTTCTCAAAGGCTTCTAGGGCTAGAACTTGGTCTTTGAGATGGAACTCCAGAGCTGCCCAGACTGAGGAATGCAATGTTCCTTAGTCTTTGATGGCCCTTCTTGTGGTGAAGTGCGGTGTTGGGTGTGTATACAACTGCTACTCTTACTGTTTGCCATGAGCCAGAACTAAGCCGGAGTCCCCGTTTATTATTTCATTCCATTAGTATAGTCTCCGAAGAGTTGTGTGTAGTCAGACTCTGCAGTCAAGTTTACTCAGTTGGTAAGTGGTGAAACTAGGGTTTGAACTCATTCTGATGAGAACCCCAAGCTGGTTCTTTTGGTTATCACCGAGCTGAGTTCAAGGTCTGAGAGAGAGGGTCTGGCCAGGGGCCCTCAGGTTCACTTGTCTAGTGAGGGACACTCTTTCCACCTTAGGAAAGCCTCCCGAAGAGTGGGTGCGGCCAGCTCAGGTGGGGGCGGGGTGGCCAGCGCTCTGCTGGCTGGGCTCCAGCGGACGCCGAGGGGTGGTTATCCGAAGGAAATGGTTGGCTTCTTTACTTGCATCACCCCCAGGGCTCAGAAGCACCGGGGACTCTGTGGTTGCAAGTTCCTCGAGCCCTGTCAGGGGCTGAGGCAGTCCACCCAGCAGAGAGCATCGGCGCGGCCGGCTTTTGCGGCAGAGCCGGAGTAAGGAACAGAGCGCCGGTCCCTGGCCGGGCGCGAGCTGGGGGCGGCGCCGGGGCGGCGGGGGCGGGGAGGGCGCGCGCCGAGGCGGCTGCGGCAGTTGCGCGCTAGGATTGCTGCGGTGCGGAGGGGCCGGTGAGTGCGGCGGCACCCGCGGCGGGCGGGCGGGCGGGCGGGGGATTGGAGCGGCGGGCGGCGGGCGGCGGGCCAGCGGGCTGGGGAGGATGCGCGGCTGAGCACGCGACCCCGCGGCTCCTGCTGCCCGCCCGGGGCGTCCCTTTTCTCAGAGCCCCCTACCCGGGCCCGGATCCGCTCGCGCGCCTGCGGCCTCAGCACCCCGGGGTGGCGCACGCCCCTACCCCTGGCCGGCCCCTGCTCCGCCGCAGCCCCTTCCCCGCGCGGCGGCGACGCCCCCGGCCCACGTCACGCTCGCGCCATTGTTTCCCCGGCGTCGGGCCGCCGGGACCCCGCCTTTCTCGCGGAGCGGGCGAGAGGTCGGCACTCTCAGTTTCCCTGTTTGCACTCTGCGGGCAGCCTCGCCTCAGTTCCCCTTTTGGGGCGGGCGCACGGCTTCTGCGAGCCTAGCAGCGTTTTGACTTGCCCGCCGAATGGCCCACGAGCCAGTTTTGTGGTGTGCAGCACTTCCTAGATTGCAAGTCGCCCCCAAAAGACGCTTGGGGACGGTCTGTCACTTGCCTTTTTTCTGGGGCCCCCGAGGCCCGGCTGGGCGATATGCCAACATGGGGCCTGTTATCAGACTAAGGTTTTGGGCTGTTGGCTTTACCTGGCCGCGGCCTTTAAAAGCTCTCGGTGGAGGTTTGTGCCGGAGGAGTAGTTTCACCGCCTGGTTGATCCAGGGCTGTGCTCTAACCCAGCACTCTAAAATGACTAGTCACTAAACGCTTGCGTGTGGTCCACCACGTCTCTGCTCGCTCCCGTCCGCACATTGTTTCATAATGACCAAAGACTATTAATTTTTCTTAGCGGATGCAGCTTTCTTTAACTGGCATGTGAAGGGGAGGATGTTAAAAACAGTGTAGTCGTAGTGACTACAGGAAAATCTTCTTGTCTTTCCTGTTCACCTTAACGTTCTCCATCAATGCTTAAGAATTTATCCAAAAGAAGACATCTGAGTTTGGAGGTTCAGTTCAAGAAGCCGGCTAGTTAGAAATTGAAATAAGAGCTTTGAGGGTGCCTTGCAGTGGTAAAGTGATTATGATTGGTCGATGATATTTGGATCGATTCTACCACATATACTTTTGAAGAGCATTTCCATTACAGCACGAAGCTGTTCTGTGGGCCTTAAACAGACTATGTACCCTGGTGGCCTCAAACTTAGGATCTTTCTCTCCCAGTTTTCCTAAGTGCAGATATTAACAGTCTTGTTCCACCATGCCTGGGCTTGAAAAACGGTTTTAATGCTTCACTTTTGCCAAAAAGCTCAACAAAAGCAAAAGCCGATTTCAGTAGTATCGGTTGTTGCATTATACTCAACATAGAATTTAGAACCATCGGGGCTGGAGGGATGGCTCAGCGGTTAAGAGCACCGTCTGCTCTTCCAGAGGACCCGGGTTCGATTCCCAGCACCCACATGGCAGCTAACGACTGTCTGTAGTTCCAGTTCCAGGCAAACACCAAGGCAAATAAATAAATAAATAAAGTTTAAAAAAAAA
>PVIH01000135.1:104076-126781 GCA_004025045.1 Sigmodon hispidus
TTGATTAAAAAAAAAAAAAAAAAAAAAAAAAAAGCCAGATTATGGGAGACTGTCAAAAGAAATGTTCTTTTATGTGACAAGACTTTCTGTTGTATGAGGAAAGTAGTGTGCAAAATATGGTATTTAGAAAAAGTTGGTGTTTATGTTGTTATTGCTGTTTATTTGGGGTTTCCATGGGACAAGGTCTTACTATGCATCCCAGGTTGTCCTAAAAATCTTGCTTCAGCCTTCAGAGTATGGGACACACAGTACTTGTGTCTAAACTGTAGGCTTTCAATTTGGTGTGGTGGTACTCTGGAGAGGCAGGGAGGGGCAGGTGGATCTCTGTGTTCAAGGCCAGCCTGATCTGCATGGCAAGTTCAGGACAGCCAGGGCTACTAGAGACCGTGTCTCAAACAACAATACAACAACAACAACAACAACAACAACAACAAAAACTAAAATAATTTTTTAAAAAGTGTATATGATTTCTCTCTCTAATGGGGCCTGAACATGGGCTAGGCTTAGGCAGTCTACTATTGACCTATATTCCAGCCCTTTTTTATTTTACTTTGAGGTAGATTCTCATTAAGCTGTTCATTTTGTGACCTTCTTCCCTAGGCCCAGGGCACACCCATGCACCTTAAATTGGCCGTGTAGTTTAGGCTATCCTCCAATTTGGAATCTTTTTCTCTCTGCTCTCCAAAAGTGCTGGGATTATAGGCATGAGCCACCATGCTTGCCTGGGCTTGAAATAAGGGGGAGGGGGGGCGGATTGTGTTACTGCTTAACTCTTTGCAAAAAGCTTAACTCAATGAAAGCAAAACAAAAAAACAACCTGCCCAAATCTAATCATGGTGTTTATGCTTAACGGTTTTTGTTTCTAGCTTTTTGAGATAAAGTCTCACTTTGTAGCCTGGTCTGTCCTCTGACTAAGAGTAGGCAATCTGCATAAGCTTCCTAAATGCTTGGGTTGTAAAATGAGCCACCAAGGTGATCTCAAAAGTATTTAATGATGATTGCATACTGCTGGTCTGTCTACATTTAGGGACCTCATATAATTTTCATTTATGGATGCTTTGTAACAGGCCTTTATGCAGCATAGTAGGCAAGTGCCTGGCACACATGCCTTTAGTAAATTTTTGTTGATGTGATGTTTTTAGCTCTTATGACAACATCCACTAACACGAAACGTTAACTATCACAAGGCATATGTTAAGTGACATGTGAGTAGTAAAAATTGCACTTCCAGCCAGGAGACAGCCTTATATATATATTTAAGGACAGTAGTACGAGTTAAAACCAGAATGTTCTGGTAAGCTCTTTACACGATAATGTTCTTTGGATTCTTTGCAGTTAGAGCAGAATGAATAAAGAGAATCATTTATTTATTGATTTTAGTTGATATTTTTAGTTTCAAACTCAAGGAAGTTAATTTCTTTAAATGAAGTTGTTAACAAATTGTCATGGAGTACTAAAATTTTGTCATTTGACCCACTTAGTATTTTTTATATTAGTTTTATCCATATTTTATGTGTGTTTTGCTTGTATCTATATATGTGCATCACTTGTGTGCCTGGTGCTTATCAATTTCAAAAGAGGGCATTAGATCTGGAATTGGAGTTGCATATAGTTTGAACCACCATGTCGAAGCTGGGAATTGAATTCTGGTTTTCCCAAAGAGTAACAAATATGCTTAACCACGGAACTATTTTTCCAGATCCACTAAGTCTCATTTCTTTTTTGAGGGGTATAAGATAAGGGGAGGGGATTTGAGCTGGGGTCTTACTGTATGGTAAGCAGGTCTGGAACTCAGTAGTTTTCTAGTCTTGCTTTAGCCTCTGCAGGGCTATGATTACAGGTGAAGGCCAGTAATCCTGTAATCCATGCCCTGTTTTATGTAACTTTATTGATTGAAATTTGATTGCATCCAATAGGGATTAGTTACCAAAGAAAATAACTAGCAACAAAACAACAAAATCCCAACAGCATAACAGAAAAACCTCTGATAACAGGAAACCAAAAATACTCCCCCCTTTTTATGCTGAATACAGAATCAGAAAGATGAAGTTGATTTGCAGACTAATGAACTCTTTGTTCTACCATTTGCTGGCTGGAAACCATTACCAGGAATGTCACATGAAAGCTTGTGTGACAGGATCTACTTGGGAAATCTGGCACCTGAAATTTAATGCCTTAAAAAAAAAAAAAAAACTGAGGCCAGCAATGGTGAAAGCAGATGATCAGGGTCTTAAAGTCATTGCCTACAAAAGGAGTTCAAGGCCAGCCTAGGATTCATGAGACTGCGTCTCAAAAAGCAAACAACATTTTAAATCTTAGCATGCTTTCATTTGAAATGACCAATGGAATATACTTTTTTAAAAAATTTATTTAATTTCTTTTTTTGTTGAGAATTTTATGTATGAGTGCTGTATATAATCTTTCTACTTTAATCCTCCACAACTCCTCTAGTGCACCCTCATCTCAAATTCATAGTCTCTTATTCTTTATTATTGTCATGTATATGTGTGCCTACAAATTGATATCCTGATGGGTTCATTTAGTATTGTTCATATTTGCATGTGTTTAGAGTGGGCTATTTAGAATTGACTAGCCTGTCAGGGGGTTTATCCCTAGACTGATTCTGACTTTCTCACTATTATTAATTTCCCATAGCACTTCTTGTTGGAGTGGGGCCTTGTGAGGTTTCCCCCATCCATGTTGGCATGTCAATTGGTAGTGATATTTTTTAGGTCTTATTTAGGCAGCCATATTGTTGAGTGTTCATGGGTGTAGCTTTCCTGTCACATAAAAGACACTGTCATTCGGCAAACATCATGGTCTGTTGGCTCTTAAAATAATTCCCTTTTCTTCCAAAAATGTTCTTTGAGCTTTGGGTATAGGGGTTATGTTTTAGAGCACTCAAAGTCTGTTCTTTGCATTTTGACCAGTTTTTGTGGTTTTGTATGACCTGTATTTGCTTTAAAAAAGAAAAAAAAAACAAAGCTTTTTTGAAGAGAGGGCAAGAGCTATACTTTACTCTTTACTGTGGGAGTAAAGACATGTGTATAGAATGCAGTTAGAAACTTACACTGTTTAGGGAATGGCAGTGGTTAGCACGAATTACCTCCTGTTGAGTGGGCCAGAAGTCCAGTTAGACACTACTGCATTTTACCACTTTGGTCGTTGTTATGGCTCATAGGCATTACAGCTTCTTAGAGCTGTTGATTGCTTTTCCCTCTTAAGAGCTAGTCCTCAAGGAGGAGACTAATAGGTCATTTCCATGTCAATTCCTCCAAGTCCTCTGGTGTGTTCCATGCTTTGGGAGGCAGTCAAGGGCACTGACAGTAGCTTACTTTATTTTTGGGTGTCTTCTTGGGCTTTCCTGACAACTTTAAGATTTATATATGTATGTATGTATGAGTGCTCTACTTGCCTGTACCTGTAGATGGTTGTGAGCCACCATGTCGTTGCTGGGAATGGAATTGAACTCAGAACCTCTGTAAGAGCAGCCAGTGCTCTTAACCTCTGAGCCATTTCTCCAGTGTCCCTGACAACTTTAAAGGAACTTACCTATACCTAGTACTGGGGGTTTTTGGGGGAACAGATTCTCAGTGTGTTCCCCCCCAACATTTTATTTTGATAAAAGTTTTCCGTAAGTTGTCCAGGCTAACAACATACAAATTGCCCTCTAGCCAAGGCCAACCTTTCAGTCTCTAGAATAGCTGGGATTATAGGCCTTTGCCACCAGACTCAGAATGTTTTTCCCTTTGGTCTAGAGAGATGGTTCAGCAGGCTGCACTACCATGCCTGATAATGGTGCATTGGACACAGTGCATGCAAGGCAAGCTCTCTACTAACTCTACATCCTCAGCTCCCTGTTTAGTATTATTATTATTTGCAGTGTTGGAGACTGAACTTCCCAGGTTGTGTTTTACCGCTGAGGTATACACTATTATGACAAAGTTTCATGCAACCCAGGTTGACTGGGAACTCCCTTCGTAGCTGAAAATGACCTTGAATTCCTACACTTGCTTCCACCTTGAGTATTGAGATTATAGGGATATACCACCATACCCAATTTATGTGATGCTAGGGTTAGAACCCAAGGCCTCATGCTTGTTAGACAAGCATTCTGCTAACTGACCTTCACCCCAGTCCTTTTTGTTTTGTTTTGCATTTGTTAAATTTTTATTTATTTTTGTGCATGCATGAGCTTGTGGAAGTTAGAAGACAACTTAGGGTGTCATTTCCAGAAATACCATCTACCTCCTTCGAAACAGGGGTCTCTTATTGTACTCTGTCCAGTGGGCTCTGGGAATTCCACTCAGGTTATGGTCTGGAGGAAAGGTCTTTGTGGTTTAGAGGCACTCACTTTACTGACTAAGCTCTCTCCTGCCTCTGGTTTGCCATTGAGGTAGATTTTATGAATGAATTCTTAAGTAGTTCTGTGTGTGGATAGTAGATACTTAAGTTGACATGGAAAATTTATAATATAGTGAGAACCTTTGGAATATGACAGGGATTGTGAAGTTTGTGCCCTGAAAGTAGAAATTGGCTATACATTTTTCTAGGCATTAAGTGCTTTGTGCAGAGGCCTTCTATATTATACCATTGTAGGTTCAAGCATTATAAATGAAGCACTTCTGCATGGCAGCTACTGTTATTTACACCTTACACTTCTCTTTTTTTTGAGACAGGGTCTCATGTACTGCAGGCTGGCCTCAAACTTGCTATGAAGCTGCGGTTGGTCCTGGATTCTTTGTCTTCCTGCCATTACTACAGGCCAATATGCCCTGCTAAATTTGTGTTTCCAGCTAGAATTTCAGAGTACAGATAGAAGGCAGCTGCTTGAAACAGAAAAACAAATTGTCAAGGCAACAGATACTGCATCTCACTTTTCACACTCTTCCCAACTTTGTTATTTTCCACCAGAGAACAAGGAACCCTTTGTTCTAAAGCCTGATGTTGAAAGGTTAGCAAAATATTACTACATTAGTCAAGTCAGAATTCATACATATTTGTGAACCACGGGTAAGATTTTTACAGTTCATCTGGAGCATTAAAAGGAACTTGGGCAGTATTTTTTGGTTTTCAGGCTTGTGCACAAATTACCTTTTGAAACACAGAGCTTGAAATGTAGAAGTTTAGCAGTTCATTTATTTCCCATAGTTGCATCTGTGCTGTGCTGTGCTGTGCTGTGCTGTGCATGTGTGTTGAGATGGCTGTCCTAAAGATGATCTTCCACTGTAGCTCAGGCTATTCTGGAATTCACTGTGTAGCCTGAGGCTAGTCTTGAACTTTAGTAATCTTTTTACCTCAGCCTCTCAAATGCTGGTATTACAGGTATGAGCTACCATGCTTATATGTGGGAGAGGTGCATGTGTTTCTGTTCATGTATTAAGTTTATTGTACGTGATACTTGAGATAGTGCTGAAAATAGAGTTTCAACATTATGGGAATTACAGTTGAAAGAAAGATAGAAACTGGCACTGAAAGAGTGATCAAAGGCACACTTAGCATTTGGAAGTATTATATGCAAAAATATGAGTAGTGTTTCCAACCCCCACCCTTTTGGAATTTTTTTTAAAATGTGTGTATCTGTGTGTCTGTGTTTGTCTGTCTGTATGTGTGTTGTATGTGCCGGTGAAGAGAGCATTCCATCTCCTAAGGTGGTGATGAGCTGCCTGATGTGGGTATTGGGAATTGTAGTTAAGAGCAATAATTGATCTTAACCACTGAGCCATTTCACCTGCTCCTGTGATTTAAAAAAACAAAATAAAACAAAAAACTTTTGAATGTTGGCTTTGACAATTTGGGGCAAATGATATAAATATCTATGGATTTGAAAAATGAAGTGAATGAAAGATATCAGTGGTAGAGTGCTTTGTGTAGTACACTCAAGCCTTTGGTCATAACTTAGTTACATCTTTAAAATTTATTTATTATGTACATTGGTGTTTTGCCATGGGTGTTGGGTCCCTTGGAACTGGAATTATTGACAGTTGTGAGCTGCCATGTGGGTACTGGGAATTGAACCTGGGTCCTCTGGAAGAGCAGCCAGTGCTTTTAACCACTGAATCATCTTTCCAATTTGACTTCGTTACACTTTTTAAAAAACATTTAAAAATTGATTTTTCACGTGATGTTTGGATTAAACCTGGGGCATAAGTGTTCCAGGTATGTGCTTTTTCATGGAGCTCCTGTGGTTCCATCCTGTTAATTATGCTTTTTAAAAAATTTTAAGGGACTTGAGAGATATCTTAGCAATTCAGAGCACTGGCTGTTCTTCTCAGAGAATATGGGTTTGATCCCATTGCCCACATGGTGGTTTACTATTGTCTGTAACACAGTCCAGGGGATCTGATGCCCTCTTCTGGCTTATGAGGACACGACATGTCTGTAGCACACCCCTACACATATAATGTAATAATAGTAAATGTGTTCATGTGTATGTTTTGTGGGGGTATACACCATGGCACGGATGTGGTGGTCAGAGGACAGCTTTGCAGCCAGTTCTCTCCTTTGTGTGGGTTCTGGGAATCAAATTTAAGTTGCTAGGATTGTGTACAGGCACCTTTAACCCACTGAGCCATCTTGATGGCCTTAACTCCACTTTTTTGGGGGTGGGTGTTGAGACAGAGTTCTCTGTGTAGCTTTGGAGCTTGTTCTCGAACTCACTCTGTAGACCAGGCTGGTGTCAAACTCACAGAGATCTGTCTGCCTCTGCCTCCCAAGTGCTGAGATTAAGTGTGCACCACCCTTACTGTAGGGGGCATGTAGCCAGCAGGCCTGATGTGGCCACCATTGCCCCTCCGGGTGGTGTGCCACTTCTGCTGAGCCAGTTTGCAGTCTGCTACTGTGCCTGGTGATCATTGAGATGTTGGAAGCCAATGAAGAGAGAGCTAACACTGTCAAATAGCTGACAGCCAATGGGAAATAGGAAGAGAGGATATAAGTTTGCCCCACATCCAAAATAAAGGGGTCTGCAAGACTGTTTTTTTCTTTTTTTTTAAACTGTGTCTGCTTCTCACCTGATGCCTGAAGTCTGTATCATTGACTCCTCATCTTCTTACCCTCTCCTTCAGGGGGTGCCCAGATAGAACATCATGCAATGTACCACTTTTTTTTTAATATGTATTTTTTTATTTTATGTGAATTGGTGTTTTGCTTGTATGTATAACTGTGTAAGGGTGTCAGATCTTGGAATTGCAGATAGTTGTTAGCTGCCTTGTGTATGCTGGGAATCGAACACAAGTCCTCTGGAAGAACAGTCAGTGCTCTTAACTACTGAGCTATCTCTCCAGCCTGCAAGGTACAACTTTTTGAGGGAAAGTTTTACTCTGTTTCTGGGGCTGGTTTGAAACTCACTATGTACCCCAAGTTGGCTCCAACCTCCAAAAATAATGCTAGTCTTAAACTCCCAAATTTTGGGATTATTGGTTTGATCCACCATACCATTTGACAGGAGCATTTCAAAGATCAAAGTTGAGAGATTTAGCAGTTTTGATACAACAGTTTTTAGGTTTTTTTTTCCCCCTGCAAACTTGGCATTTTTTCATATTGCTTTAAATGTATATTTCCTTCTACGTGTTACTTTTGTGATAAGAAGAAACAAAGGCTCTAACATACCTTAAAAGCAATAAGCTTAGCCTATGTAATATTGAATCCTTATGGAGAGGCTAGGCAAGGGGATCGATCAGCAGAGAGTTGGATGGAGTGATGCCTAGCATAGGTAAGGCCTATGGTTAGTTCAAGTCCATCTAGTCTAGGGTCCAGGCTGAAGCAGGAAGTTCAGACCAGAGTCCGAGGCCAGCAAGGACACTATAGAGAGATTTTAAGAACAAAGAAAAGAAAATACTATAGTGTATTTTAACACTATGTTAAAAATGTTAAGTTGTGGGTGACACTTTAACTACAAATACGAGTTTTTTTTTTAATATTTGTAAATGATTGAAAGAAAGTTCACATCTAATTTGTCTTGTTTTGAAGGGAATTATTATAAATAAGTTAATTTGCAGATACATTAGGGGAGCCCTATAATCATAATATATTGATAAAGTCAGCTGGGTAACCACTATGCTTTCTTGGCTTTTATTTGGTTATCTATCAAGGGTTAGAGTTAAGCAGCGACTGTATAAAATGCTGCTGCTTAGTACAGTACAGGCATATAAGTAAAGGGTAGCATTAACTTCATTTTTCATAAGATTACCAATTTTAATGTAAGTAGTATATAAACTTTAACATATGTAAATAAATATTAAAGTAGGCTCTGAGGGCTGGAGATATGGCTCAGCAGTTAAGAGCACTGACTGCTCTTCCAGAGGACCTGAGTTCAATTCCCAGCACCCACATGGCAGTTCACAACTGTCTGTTGTTCCAGATCCAGGCAAACACCAAGGCAAATAAATAAATAAAAAAGTGAAAAAAAAAAAAGTAGGCTCTGAATTGATGAAGGTTATTTAGAATTATCCTTCCCATTTTTAGTTTCAGAGCAGTGTTTGCAGAATGGAGATGGTTGATTATAAAAACCAGTAAATTCTAAGTTTTATTTATTACACTAAGTAAAGTTGTTATTTTTGTTTGTTTGTTTTGTTTTTTTGAGACTGAGTGTCTCTGTGTAGCCTTGGCTGTCCTGGAACTCACTCTGTAGACCAGGCTGGCCTTGAACTTAAGGAGATCTGCCTGCCTCTGCCTCGTGAGTGCTGTGATCAAACCTCTTGATGTTTGAGCCAAGATTTCTCTGTAGACCAGGCTGGCCTTGAACTCACAGAGATCTCTCTGCCTCCTGAGTGTTGCCACCACCACCCATCAAGTGTTAGGATTAATAGAGGGTTTTTTGGTTTGGAGATTTTGTCTTGGGAGTAAGAGTTAGTAGCAACAGATAGGTGGTGGTAGTGGTGTACACCTTTAATCCCAGCACCCCGGAAGTAGAGGTAGGCGGATCTCTGTGAGTTCAAGGCCAGCCTGGTCTACAGAGTAAGTTCCAGAACAGCCAGGACTGCTACACAAAGAAACCCTGCCTGAAAAACCCAAAACCAAAAATAAAACAAAAGGTAATCAAAAAACAAAAACCTAACACTCTGTTCAGGTGAAATGCTTGTATACCCCTTGAACTCTCTTTGTGTGTGCCACATAATAAAGAATCAGTGTTTTCAATTTTATTGTCATTATTTGTAGTCTTCTATTTTTGGTGGGATGGAGGCACATTTAGAGACTCTAAGTGAATGCCTAGATGATAATGAACTTTGTGTGTATTATGTTTACATTCATACATAATGCTTTTCTAGTTTTCCCTATGTTTGACCCTGGAGATTGAATTTAGAGCCAAGTGTGCATTCTTTCTTTGAGCTGAAATTTACCCTGTGTGTGTATATTCTCTTTCTCTGGCTTTTAAAATATATTTTTGTTGTTTTTAATTGTTTTGCTCATTTATTATGCATCTTTTAAAAGATTTTATTTATGTATGAATGCTCTATCTGCATGTACACCTTTATGCCAGAAGAGGGCATTGATCTCATTATAGATGGTTGTGAGCCACCATGTGGGTGCTGGGAATTGAACTCAGGACCTCTAGGAGAGCAGCCAGTGCTCTTAACTGCTGAGCTATCTCTCCAGCCCCACATCTTTAATTTTTAAATTAGATTTCTTTGGTTCACTCTGTATGTATGTGTATGTGCATGTTTATGTGTGGGATGCATGTGACACCATACATGTGTGGAGGTCAGGATAACTGTCTTCCATCATGTGGGTCTCAGAGAAAGAATTCAAGTTGTTGATCATGGTGGCAAGCCCATTAATTGTTTGAGCCATTTCACCAGCTTTGGCTTTTTGAGATAGGGTTGTGCTCTCTATTTCAGGCTGACTTTGGACTCAGTTTGTATCCCAGGCTGGCCTAAACCTCAGCAATCCTCATGCCTTAATTTCCCAAGATATATGTTCCACTCCACTAGGCTCTGTCTTTTTACCCATCTTAGCTAGGCACTTATCACTCACTGTGTCTATGACCTGCAGATACAACAGTGTGAATGCTCATCTTTACAACCTCACAAAGAGGATTCACTCTCACTGTGGATCTCTTAGAGACTTTAATATAGGATTTCCCCTTTTTGTCTTTAAGTCAAGATTTTTTTGTCCTTGTGTTTAAAAGAAGCACTTGACAGATTCTTATTGAGATCTGAATTACTACCAGTATATTCTTCAGTTTTGTACTCATTGTTAAGTAAAATAAGAGTTATTTGCACACAGGCACTGCTGTGCTTGCATAGTTGATCTGGTACTTCATAACTGGCTAATGGGTATAAAGAGAATACAGTGTGGATATACTGGACAGAAGGATGATTTACATTGAATAGAATGGAGTGGAAAATGATTTCAACATATTACTTAAAATTACTGATTTTTTAAAAACAAGTTTATTTTGTGAATAAAGACACCCACAGACAAAGCATCATACCTGTAAAATAGAGAATTTTTTTAAAAAAATAATCTTTTTTTATATTTTATTTTATGTGAATTGGTGTTTTGCCTGCAGCTGCTATGTGGATGACGGGAACTGAACTCAGGTCCTCTGAAAGAGCAGTCAGTGCTCTTAACTGCTGAGCCATCTCTCCAGCCCCAAAATAGAGAATTTTTTTTAAAAAGGTGACAACATAATTGGTATATGTTAAATACATATTTAGAGTATAAAGTTTTGTTTTAGAGACAATGTTTCATATAGCTCAGACTGGCCTGGAATTCTCTGAGTAGCTGAGGCTGGCCTTGAACTCCTGATCTTCCTGCTTCTATTTTCCAGGTGCTGAGATAACAGGTGTGGACTACCAAGCCGGGTTAGGGTATAATCTTTGGAACAGTTCTGACCAAGATAATAAACATACCACTACTCACAGAAAGTTTCCTTGGTCCCCTTTCTGTTTTCTGTCCTTTGAGTCAGGGTCTTGTTATGTAGCTGAGGTTAGACTCTTGTTCCTTATCCTACTGAGTCCTGGGTTTGATGGTATGTTAATTCCTCTTTACCCTTCTGAAAGCCAGGGAAACACCTTCACTATAGCTTAGTGAACATTTCCTAGAATTTTATATAAACATATAGCATGTAGTCTTAAAATTTTTTTATTGCAATTTTATTTATTTTGTGTATGTGTGTGTGGCTGCATATGCCAGGGCAGCTATGTGGAGGTCAGGGGACAGTTTGCTGGAATCAATTCTCCTTCCCCTCTGTGGATCCTGGGATGTGACCTCAAGTCAGTAGGTTAGGTGGCAAGGACCCTAACCTGTTGAGCCATCTCACCTGTTCAGCATGTAGTCTTTTTTGTCTGTTTACCCTCAGCATTATCTTGTGTTTTAATGTTTTGTGTATAATTAATTCATTTATTTTTATTGCACAGTAGTATTATAGTATAGTATATCATAGACATATCAATATATTGATAGACATTTTGGTTGTTACTACTTTTTGATTTATAAAACTAAGAATATTCATGTATACATTTTATATGGATGTAAATTTTAATTTTACTTGGAAAACTAGTAGAAAAGCTAAGACATGGTAGGTACATGTTTTACTTTTTAAAACAATGATAAAATATTCTTCAGGGTTTATAGTATTTTTATTCTCCTCAGCAGTATATTAGAATTAATAGTTCCTTTATTCTCAACATCTGATTTGCCAGTCTTGATTTTTTTTAAAAAATATTTATTTATTTAATGTGAATTGGTGTTTTGCCTGCATGTATAACTGTGTAAGGGTGTCAGATCTTGGAATTACAGACAGTTGTTAGCTGCCATGTGGATGCTGGGAATAGAACTCAGGTCCTTCGGAAGAATAACAGTCTGTGCTCTTAACCGCTGAGCCATCTCTCCAGCCCGCCAGTCTTGATTTTTTAAATAATATTCTTATTGCCGGATGGTGGTGATGCACACCTTCAATTTCAGCATGAACTTGTGAGGCAGAGGCAGGTGGATCTGAGTTCGAGTGCAGTCTAGTCTACAGAGCAAGTTTCAGGACAGCCAGGGCTACACAGAGAAACCCTGCCTTGACACTCTCTCTCTCTCTCTCTCTCTCTCTCTCTCTCTCTCTCTCTCTCTCTCTCTCTCCCCTCTCTCATATTAATTATTTCAGAATCTCAATAGAGTGTATTTTGGTCTTAATCACATCCCTCTTCCAACTCCTCTAGGTCTACCATGTGTAGCTGCCTTGCTGTGTCCCTACCCACCCAACTTCATGTCCTCTTTAAGTCCATCAAGTCCAGTTTGTGCTGCCTAATGCTGTTGGGTATGGGGCTATCTGATGTAGAATGGTCCACCTATTTAAGGTCATCCCCCACCCTGCCCCTGAGACAGGGTTTCTCTGTATGTAGCCTTAGCTGTTCTGGAATTTGCTCTGTAGATCAGACTGGCCTCATTGAGATCTGCCTGCCACTGCCTCCCAAATGCTAGGATTAAAGGCATGTGCCACCACTGAGCACTATAAGATCACACTCTTAAATAAAAACGAGTCTCCCTTTTTCAGAAGTTATCAGTTTGGGAATGGACCTTCATACCCATTTCCCTCCTCTGTGCTGGGATTACATCTGCTTTAAGCTTGGGTAGGTCTTGGTATTTTGTCACAACCTCTTGGAGTCCACATGTGTAGCTGTCTTGCTGTGTCCAGAAAGATCATAGAGGTTATCATCTGGCTCTGGTTCTTACAGTGTTTCCACCCATCTTCCACAATGATCCCTGAGCCTTGGGAGGGGGCTCTGACACACGTTTCATATAGGGCTGGCTGACACACATGTCTTATATAGGGTTGGCACTTGTAGTCCCTTATTTACCCTTTGGCTCTCTTTGGGTCTATGTTAATGTCTGCCTCCTGCAACAAGTTGTTTCTCTGATGAAGGATGAGAGATGCACTAGTGTGACTATAGCAGTAAGTTATTGTGCATTGCCTTACATGATGCCCATGTAGCAGAGTAATCGGAAGTTCTCTCCAAGACCTGTGACCTGTCTAGTCTCAGAGAAACTCTCAAGCAGCTATACCATTACAAAGTTCTGTGTACAGTATGGACTGCTCAACAGAAATCTGTGCCACTGAAGAAGCTCACCCTTACATAATCTCCTAAATAATCTTGAGGCGTGCAGATTTCATGCAGGCCCCAGATCTTTCCTCCATGAAGGAATGTTAATTGGCTTGATCTTTATTGGTTTCTGGAGTAGGAGATACTACAGCTGCACTAATTCATGAAAGCAGTGTTAGAATGTTCTAGTCTAGATGCTTTCATAAACATTGGTATTTAAATAAAAATGTAGTTCATCTTTATACTACTTGCTTGGTTGTGTGAAGCTTTGTGTTTAATTTCCAGCAGTAGTAAAAACAAGACAGTAAAATAATGAACAAGTGAAAAGTTCAAGAAAGTGAAATATAAGAACAGCCTAGTTGCCAAAGCACTTAATATAAAAGATACTGGGCTCTCTGTTCCTGTGTCTTTTTTTTTTTTTTTTTTCTATGCAGGGGTTCTCTGTGTAGCCCTGGCTGTCCTGAAACTCTCTGTAGACCAATCTGTGGCCTCAAAAATCCTCCTGTCTCTGCCTCCTGAGTGCTAGAGGCACCACCACCACCTTGCAAAAGGTGTACATTTACAGTTAATAGTTTTTAAATGTTACTATACTAGTGCCAATATCAGACTACTAAATTGTTGATTTTCTCTTCTAGAATTCATCATACAAATAAAATGACAACTTCCTGGAGTGATCGATTACAGAATGCAGCAGATGTGCCTGCTAACATGGACAAACATGCCTTGAAAAAGTATCGGCGAGAAGCCTATCACCGGTAAGATAGCTTCGTCCTTCTTACTCTTCAGGTGATGGAATTAGTATATAGATATGTTAATTAGTTTATCACAGAGCATATAGCTAGTGCTTCATATCTAGTCACACTCAGGTTTTTACAAACTATCTGCTAGAGAACTGTACCTAGTTAATTGGATTGACATTTCTTTTCCCCTTTCTTCTTCAGTCTCACATAGTCCAGGCTGGCATTGAATTCATGTCCGTCCTTTGCCTCAGCTTATCAAGTGCTGCTATGACTATAGATACGCACCACTATATCTAGGGTTCTTTCTTTCTTAAAAGATGGGGTGTTGCTTTGCACAGGCTGGCCTTGAATACATGGGCTTAAGTATTTCTTCATTCTCAGCCTTCCAAGTAGCCAGGACAATAAGGCACATACCACCATGCCTCACTAAGATTGATATTATTTTTTAAACTTATTGTGATGATAATTTATTTATGATGATGATGATGATGGTGTGTGAGCATGTGGCCATGCCACAGTGCACATGTAAGAAGTTAGAGGGCGACTCTGTGATGTGGCTTCAGAGATTGAACTCAGGCCATCGGGCTTTTGCAGTGAGTGCTTTTACACTATGAGGGTAAATTTTTTTTTTTTTAAGATTTATTTATTATGTATACAGTATACAGAAGAGCGCACCAGATGTCATCATAGATGATTGTGAGTCACCATGTGGTTGCTAGGAATTGAACTCAGGTCCTCTGGAAGAGCAGTCAGCGCTCCTAACCTCTGAGACATCTCTCCAGCCCCCCAAGGATGAAATTCTTAATTGAAGTTTTAACACAATTTAACGGAATTTAAATTCTTTAACAGAAATTCTCAACTTCTACTACCATAAACTGATTCTAATTTTTTAAAATAATTCTTTTAAAAATTGTTTATTTTTATGAGCATTGGTGTTTTGCCTGCATGTATGTTTGTGTGAGGATGTTGGATCCTCTGGAACTGGAGTTAGAGACAGCTGTAAGCTGCCATGTGGGTGCTGTGAATTGAACCCAGGTCCTCTGTAAGAGCAGCCAGAATTCTTAACTGCTGAGCCATCTGTCCAGCCCTTAGTTAAAATTTTAAAGCAAAATTTAAAATTATATTTACTTAATCCAGGCGTGGGAGTGCATAATCTCAGTACTTGGGAGGTTAGAAACAGGAGGGTCATGAGTTCAAGGCCAGTCTGGGCTACATGAGTCCTTACTTCAGAACAAAGATAAAAACACAAAATACAGAATAATAATTTTGTTTACAATGTTAGTATTTATTTAAAAACTTACCTTTCTACACAGAAAAGAATAGAATTAAGGAATGGACATGTAGCCTGGTTAGTACTTGTTTTTATTGTAAGCTGATGATACTTACTAATGGTAGGTCACTATGTTGTATTTATGGGTATTAGACTGTTGTTCCTTAAGCCCTGCAAAAGTGAAAAACTGCCTGGTTCCTATGAAGTCTCCAAATTACATAGTGGGTATTGATGACTTTCCTTTCTGTGTGGTGTGTTGGTATATACCATAGAAATTCTAGAATAGAATTTTAAGTTGTAAATGTTTATTTTGTTATTGTGAGTGTGTGTGATATGCATGTGTGAGTGTGGGTTCTCATGCATGGTGGTTACATGATAATCTTCAGGAGTTGGTTCTCTCCTACTGTGGTCTCTAGAGCTTGAACTCGAGTTATTAAGGCTGTGCAGCAATTTTTACTCAATGAGCCATCTCTTGGGCTTTAAAAAAACAGCATGTTTGTATGTGTAAAGGAAACCGGGATGACCCCTAGCATAGCACAACCTGGTCATACTGGCACATGCCTGTAACCTTAGTACTCTGGAGACAAATACAGGAGAGTAAGTTCAAGGTTTTCCTCAGCTACATAGCAAGTTTGAGGCCATCTTGGGCTCCAAAGGACCTCAGCTTGAGTTAGAGAAAATAAAGCACAAATACTCTAATGAATACAGGTGTTCTATAGATTTATGTTTCATTATTTGGTTAGACTTGAGGCTCTAGAGCAGAGCTTCTCAACCTTCTGTGACCCTTTAATACAGTTACTCATGTTATTTTATTGCCCCACTGGGCAGTGATGGCACATGCCTTTAATCCCAGCACTCAGAGTCAGAGTGGATCTCTGTGAGTTCGAGGGCAGCCTGGTCTACAAAGGGAGTTCAGGACAACCAGAACTGTAACACAGAGCAACTTTGTCTTGAAAAACAGATTGTTTCATTGTTACTTCATAACTATATCTGCTGTTGTTAATGAATCATAATGTAAATATGTGATGTATAGGTATCTGATATGTAACCCCTAAATTGAGAGTTGCTAAGGATGCATTTAGATGCAGCATTCTTTGCAAGAGAAACGGGGCTAAACTTACAGTGTGAAGAGAGATAGACATTAACATTTCTAGCAAATATCATCTGATAAGCATCTAATTGCACTCAGTATGCCATAGCTCAAATACATTTTTGACTCATTTAGAATGGTATTTCCTATAATAATTTAGACAGGTTCCACACCCTACATTTTTCATAAGATAGTAGTGGTATGAAACAATGGAAGTAATAATAAAAACATCTGTCAAGATTTGCATTTTTTTTTTTTTTTCAAATTAGGTCTCACTTTATGGGTCATACTGGGAAAGAGTTTATAATCTTCCTGCCTTGAACTTGTGATTGCTGCTGTTACAGGTTTATTGTAGAAACCTAGCTGCAAGCAGTTTCACTCTCTCAGAGTGTCTCTCAGCAGTCCTTACTGCTTGTATATGCTTGGGGAAGGAAGGACCTAATAAGTCTGGTAAGTTTTTAGAGAGTTCCTGAAGCTTTTGAATTACCTATTTCCCTAGCCTACCTAGTTGACCTGTCTTTAGGACTTCCTGTGCCTTACCAAGCTTCCCTCCCAAATAGAAGTTTATCTTGGAGGACGTTGTGACATAACAAATAGAAACCATTTAGATTTGTTCTTCCTCTTCTCTCTCCCCTCCTCTCTTTCTTTCTTTATGTATTTGTTTTTGAGCAGGATCTTATGTATCCTAAGCTGGTGTCAAACCTGCTATATAGCTGAAATAACAGTAAACTTCCTGAACCTCCTGTCTCTATCTCTTGAGTGCTGAAATTTCAAATCTATGCCCCCATGCTGTTTTATGCAGTGCTGGAGCTCAAACATAGGACCCTGTGTGCTGTACAGGCCACCCAAGTTTATGTCTAGCACTAGAGAGTTGTTTGTTTTGTTTTTAGTTAAGTTATTGTATTGCTACTTGAGTTGTTTTTTGCCATTGGCTAATGTAGACAGTCTATAATAATCATTCTCATAAACTGTATATTGTATGTGATGCTTGAAATTTTTCTTTTAGAAGGAGCTAAATATTCTTGTGTGTATATGTGACTGTATGATGTATGCATGGAGGGCAGAGGATGGCTGTGTGTGTCCTGCTTTACCATCTCATTGAACCTGGAACTGGCCCCAGTGATCCTCCTGTCTCTGCTGCCTCCCTCAGTGCTGAGGTTACAGGTACACATAGCCATGCCTGGCTTCTTCTGTGGGTGCTAGGGATGTGAACCTAGGTTTTTTGTTTTTTTTTTTAACTTTATTTATTTATTTGCCTTGGTGTTTGCCTGGAACTGGAACTACAGACAGTTGTTAACTGCCATGTGGGTGCTGGGAATCGAACCCGGGTCCTCTGGAAGAGCAGAGGGTGCTCTTAACCACTGAGCCATCTCTCCAGAACCTAGGTTTTAATGTTAGTTCAGCAAGTGTTCTTCTCTACTAAGCTCTATCTCTATCCACAGAAGCTAAATGCCCAGCATACTTCCTTGCTTTATCATCACCATCATCATGTACTTTGTGCTAGTGTTGTACGTATTAACTTAGAAATGATGATGATGTATCATTAGGAAACTGACCTTCAGTATGTGTGACTACCATTTCCTTGTTATGATGGCTCAGTTTCTGACCTGAGGAAATCATCTGGCCAAACCCTTCATTGGAATATGTTATGCTGTACTCAGAAGGAAATCCAAGGTGCTTGGATTTCATAGTGACCTCAAAGAAGTACATTAGAAGGCATTTCTTAGTTTGTCTAACATTTGGATGCTAATAGTATTTAGTGCTGCACAGAATTTGTAGTTGTTAAATCCAGAATGGAACCATTTGGTCTTTCATCAACTCTTCATGTTGACTCTGCCTATGAAGCTGAAATCAGGTATTTGGATTTACCATTTTGAAGCTCTGATAATTATAATAAAGCAAAGTTTCTTCAATATAGGGAGTTGGCTTTTTCTTTGTAAACATAGATTATGAGTTTAGGGTTTCTTTTTTTAATTATGTTGAAGTGAAATTTGATAATTGAACTTGTGAATTTGTAGCTAAGTAGTCATTTGCCTTACTTTAAAAAATAGTGCAGCCGGGGCTGGAGAAATGGCTCAGCAGTTAAGAGCACCGTCTGCTCTTCCAGAGGACCCGGGTTCGATTCCCAGCACCCACATGGCAGCTAACAACTGTCTGTAGTTCCAGTTCCAGGCAAACACCAAGGCAAATAAATAAATAAATAAATAATAAATAAATAAAGTTTTTTTAAAAAAAAATAGTGCAGCCTAGTGTGATGGCTGTAATCCTAGCATTCAAAAGTTTAATTTTGGAAGAACTACCAGGAGTTTGAGGCTAGCCTTGGCTACATTGTGAATTCTAAACCAGCCTAGGCTCCAGAAATGAGCTCTTGCCTCAAAAGGAAAGAATTGCAATTCTTTTTTTTAAAATATATTTAGAGACATTTCATAGATTTACCTAAATTATCTATTATTATTATTTTAATATTTTATTTTTATTTTATGTGAATTGGTGTTTTGCCTACATGTATAACTGTGTAAGGGTGTCAGATCTTGGACAGTTGTTAGCTGCCATGTGGATGCTGGGAATTGAACTCAGGTCCTCCAGAAGAACAGTCTTAACCACTGAGCCATCTCTCCAGCCCCTATGTAGTATTGTTTGGAAATAGAGTCTCAGTATATAACCCTAGTTGTCCTAGAACTTTCTGTGTAGACCTAGCCTCAAACTCTAGTGCTGAGATGAAAGGTGTGCATCACCATTTCTGGCCTTCAAATTTTCTTTTAAGATTTATTTTGTGTGTGTGTGTGTGTGTGTGTGTGTGTGTGTGTGTGTGTGTGTGTGTACAGGTGGTTGAGCTACTATGGTTCTGGGAACCAAACTTGGATCATCTGAAAGAGCGATTTATACTCCTTAACCCCTGAGCTTTCTTTCTGGTGCCCTGGAATTATTGCGTAAGTTGAATTTAAATGTCCGCAGTCAGGCTGGAGAGATGGCTCAGAGGCTAAGAGCACTGACTGTTCTTCCAGAGGTCCTGAGTTCAATTCCCAGCATCCACATGGTGGCTCACAACCATCTATGATGATATCTGGTACCCTCTTCTGTGTGCTGTATACTTAATAATAAATAAATATATTTAAAAAAAATAAATGTCCACAGTCTTGCCAATCTTTATTTAAACCTGTTGAGTAATAATTTCTTTCAAATCAATTATATAAATTTAAGGAATAAAAATGAATTTGTTGGCATTTGTAAAATAGTTCCTTAGTACCTTAGTTTGTTAGTACTGTTTGTTTTGTTTTTCTTTTTAAATTGAGACAAATGGTAGATTGTATTTATTTGGTACTCTGGTAATTTGATACATATGTATATAATGCGTAATGATTAAATCTGTGTAATTAGTATTTTCATCTCCCTGAACATTTATCACATCTTTGTCTTGGGGGTAAAGGACTATTCTCTTCTATTCCTTTATAATAAATTTTAAGTTATCAAAAACTGTAGTCACTCTATGGTGCTGTGGAACACCATATTTTAGTCCTAAGTAAGTATAGATAGGTAATCATTATTCAACTTCTCAATACCTTCCTACCCATTGGCTGTGTATGATTCTGGTGACTTTGACTCTATCTCTTCTGCAAGATCAACATTTTCAGTTTTTACATAGGAATGTGGAATGCATTACTTGTCTGAGTTTTTGTTTGTTTGTATCTATTTTTAAAGCTTTTTTAAAGATAAGGTCTCATAACCCAGACTAACCTTCAAAATTTTTTAACATTTATTTTTATTTTATGTGAATTGGTGTTTTGCCTGAGCGTATAACTGTGTAAGGGTGTCAGATCTTGGAATTACAGACAGTTGTTAGCTGCCATGTGGATGCTGGGAATCAAAATCAGGTCCTCCCGAAGAACAGTCAGTGCTCTCAACTGCTGAGCCATCTCTCCAGCCCCACCTTCAACTTTTTGTGCAGCTGAAGATAAGCTTGAACCTCTGATTCTCCTGTGTCCACCCTCTGAGGGGTAGGGTTATAGGTCTCTACCACCATACTTATTTTATGTGATACTGGATTTGAATCTAGGAAAGTGCTCCACCAACTGAGCTACATCTTCAGCCTCCATTATTTTTCACCTTCTCATTGTGTGTGTGTGTGCATATATGGATGCATGTTTTATTTGTGTATGGGCACATGTATTTTAGATATGAGTGCATATGTGGGCCAGAAGTTGATACTAGGAATTACCATGGACCACTCCTTTACCTTATTCATTGAGATAATGTCTTTCAGTCAAACCCAGAGCCTGGAGATGTAGCTAGTCTCTCTGGGGATTCCTGTCTCTGCCTTTGGAATCTGGAATCACAGGAAGGCTACCACACCCACCTGACATTTATTGGTTTTGGGGGTCTTCAAACACTTTAGCCTGGAACTCACTGAGCTCCTCCACCTGTCTCTGCCTCCCGAGTGCTGGTATCAAAGTTTGTACTACCACCACTGTCCAGCCTTCCTATTGTTCTTTGCTATTCCATTAAATCCGCAGTTTTCTTAAAATAAAAAGGGTTAACTTTAAAGACCAGTGATAAAACATATCTTTTATGTTCTAGATTCTTGATAATATGCAGGCTAGTTGTCTCAAGCAGTTACTCTGCTTCATAGGTCCACTTAATACAGTCTGGAGCTTCCCAACTACTTAAATATTATTCTTCTCAAGTGTGGACTCAGTTAAAAGGTATTTCAGTATATATGTAATGCAGTGTTCTGGTTTTAATTTATATTTTTCCTGGTGAATACTTAGGTTGAACAACTCTTCAAATATTAACTTAATGTTAAGAGATTCACTTTTTGTGACTTCCCTAAGTGTTCACCAGTTGTGTGTGATCTTTCCCATACAGATTTGTAGATAATTGGCAGTGGTGTGTTACTTTTTCCTATTGTTTGTGGAAGGTCACTACGATAAGGTAAAATGCATCTTTCTGTACAATTTAAATTTTATTGAGGTCCGGTGGGCAGTGGTGGGGCACTCCTTTAACCTCAGCACCCAGGAGGCAAAGGCACATAGATCTCTGTTTGTTTGAGATTCAGGACAGCCAGGCAGCCAGGACTGTTTTGAAAACCAAGAGGAAGAATAAAAATAGAAGGAGGGTGGGGTGAGGAAAAGGAAGAATAGGAGATTAGCTATTCTAGACACAGCTATGTAGTCTATACTTCCTTTGACTTCTTGGGCATTCACAGTGTTTTTTAAAAAGCTGCTGTGGTAACACACGCCTTTAATCTCAGCACGCAGGAGGCAGAGGCAGGTGGTTCTCTGGAGCCAGATTGATTTACATAGTAGTTCCAGGTCAGCTAGGGTTGGATCTTAAACAAACAAACCCCCATGTTTTCAAGTTTAGTTTCTGTTGTAACAAGTCATATATTATTTCCCAGTGTATGGGAAATACACTCGCCTTTTAGTGAATGGATGCTCCTAGTTAAATTGATTTTTGGGGGGCTTGATATAAAATTTACTCTTGCAGAGTATACAACTCAGTGGTATTGATACAGTCAAAAGATCACATAATCCTTACCACTCTCTAACTCCAAAACATTTTTATCACTCCCAGAAGGAACCAATCATTCATTAAGATTAACTCTCCTGGGGCTAGAGAGATGGCTCAGTGGTTAAGAGCACCGTCTGCTCTTCCAGAGGACCCAGGTTCGATTCCCAGCACCCACATGGCAGCTAACAACTGTCTGTAGTTCCAGTTTCAGGCAAAACAACAAGGCAAATAAATAAATAAATAAAGTTTAAAAACAACAACAACAACAACAACAACAACAAAAAAACAAAACTGCCACCTTACCTCCTGGCTAAAATAAAAAAAAAAAAAAAAAAAAAAAAAAAAAGATTAACTCTCCATTCTGTCTTCCCTTGGCTGTAGGGAAGACAGAATATACCTTTTGTCTCTATAGACTTACTTATTCTGGATATTTCTTACAAATGGAAGTCATATATTATATGGACTTTTATGTCTGGCTCCTTCCACTTAACATTACAAAAAATATTTTGAGAAATATTTTCATGGAGTTGGAGATATGGCTCATCAGGTAAGAACAGCTGTTCTTGCAGAGGACCTAGGTTCACTTTCTGGACACCTGTGTGGTGGCTCACAGCCATCTATAGCTGTAGTCCCGGGGAATCTAGCACCCTCTTTATGACCTGTGGGCACCAGGCATACACACAGTATACTACGTATACTCAGAAAAAGCACTCATACAGATAAGATAAAAATCTTTTTTTTTTCAGATCCACTGCATTTTTTATTTTGAATTAACTTTTTGCTCATTATATATTTCCAAACCTGTTATTATCACATGCAGCCACGTGGTCTGGCACAGGGTTGTAGTCCATAGTTTAGGGAGATGAGTCTCAAAGATGTGGCATTATACACGTGCCAATATCTTTTAAGCTGATTTGGAGAGTCAGTGAAATTCAATGGTTATCCCAGAAGGATTTTTGGATAATTCTATAAGCCGATTCACAGATTTAAATAGAAATGCAAAGAGCCTAGATAGGCAAAAAACTATATTGAAAAACAAAACCAGGGGCTGGAGAGATGGCTC